>CAWYPQ010000487.1:0-125308 GCA_963965965.1 Trididemnum nubilum
ACGACAACGGGCACTTGAGCAACGGCTTAATACTAACTATTAAACTTGTCTTTTAAACATGCTGCAAAGGCAGCGATAACTTGGCTTCAACATGAAAATTCCCTTTTACCGACTACTCCTTGGTCACAGAAAACAAAAATATAGCCTCTGCTCTCCGCAGACACTAAACTGAAAATGTGTCTCAACACCGCAAAATCTCGGCTTGCAAACTCCAAAAATTTGCATACAACACAGAGGTTGAAAACGATTAATCAAAAATTTCTTACGTCATTAAACAATAAACAAACAAGTACTTACGACACAACCGGATTTGTCAAGTTTCAAAGTCTGCAAATTTTAGATAATTTGCTTGTGGCCTTTTTGAATCAAAAGATAAATGAAGATAATGAGCCATGGCATTGAGTGCGAAATAGAACAAATGAAAAAACAAGGGTTCGAAACTATACTAAGATAAAAGAAACAAAACGGCGATACAGGGATTTTGTTTACATGTTTTACAAGCACTATTAAGTTCTACAATCTTTATATGATTTGGGAAGATGAAAACATTCGCGGGCTGTAGCTAAAAACAAAACGGCTGAGTTTATAGAAAAAAAAAATGTTGAACTTTTTCCACCTGCAGCAGCAATAAAACTGTAACATAACACATACAACTTAAAAGAAATAACATTCATCTAAAACTGTAACCAAAAAATAAACATCTGAAATAAGTCTTTATTCCAGAATTTAAGCCATCACCATCAACTGTTTTAAAGATATTGCCATGAAAAGATTGTTTTCTCAATTGGGTTGCCAATTAAAATTTAAATTTTGACACATTTGTTGTAAATTTATCTTTTCTATGATATTTCAACACAGCGTTTTGCCACAAATAATAACGCGCCGCTTTCCAAAAGCTTGTAAAAGTTGTTAACTACGGAAAAAAAATACTGTGAGTCAATAATTTAATTTGGGCCAAATTTGTCAGTTTCAGCTGTAATTTTTGGAAAAAGATCGGTAGCAGAAGCCTCACGTTTATGCAAATAAATTTTAAGTGTTTTTTGAACGTTCTTCAGAGAACTGGATGATCTGGATAGGTAGAAAAACCATAGATGAACGCAAATTGGTTCGAAAACTAGATGCCGCTCTCTGTTTCAAACTCATAAAAAATGCTATCTACTTGTGGATGTGTTGGGTTCAATTTAGTAAGGCTTGAAAGCTAGATATGCGAAAATTTCGAAAACCTTAATTTTGCGCCAAAATTGAAGAAATTTTTGTTTCAGGTTTTATCATCGCATCAGACAATTTTCAAGTTGGAGAATAAAACTGTGAAGCAGAGATGGAAACCGGTCGGGTCGATCGGCACCGATCGGATCGACCGGCTGGTCGGGTTGCCTGTCGGGTCGAGATTCTTCGACCGGCCGGTCAAGCCGGTTGAAACACCGGCGGAATTCTCCTTTCTGGCAACTAAAAGACAGCTAAGCACCAACCGAAATGTACTTATATATTTTATTGTAAATAAAACTTTTTATAAAAAATCAGTATTAATAAACCACACCTTTCAAAAACACTTGTTGAATGGTTTCAAGCTGTGACTAATATGCTGCAACCATTAAGACATGCACATCCAGGGACGTATTTAGGGTGGAAGTATTTTGCCATGCCTCCCGACTTTGGGCCACGGCACCAAGCAAAACGTGCAAAATATACGTTAAAATCGCGTAATCAGATTCAAATAAAGTATGCATGTGGAAGAGGCTTGGGCTACCTGGCATTTTTGCATCATTTTGATCAGCTTAAGAGTAGAAGTAACACAGATTTTGATTTTTTACTACATGCTAAAATCTTGCTGCTTTGAAAAGCTTTTTTCAACCTAAATTTACCACGCTCTACACTGGGCAAGAATAACACAGCTCTTATTTTTTTATATCTAACTAACCATGGCTTGTTCTGAAGTAGCAGCATTTCTACAAACTGCTGGGGCACATTATATTTTGAATGTTTTCTATCCAATGTCTTAACAGTTTAGTGTTTTCAATGAAACTAACGGACGCGTTGCGTTTATCGGGATAGTTATTCATAACGACTTCGTACTACCGTTGAGTTTATTTATTGGTTTGACTTCTCGCTTCCCAAACCGGGAAGCTTCTTCAGAGCAATTTTCGGCAGTGCTGCCTTTTGCAGTTACAAAAAGATAAATGAGAAAAAAAATAACAGCAGAAGCATAGGCGTAGACAGGATTTTTGATTGAGGGGGACCCAAACCACAAATCACATGCAATGACGTCATCAGAGATTTTCAAAAAAGGAACTTTTTGTAAGGCAAAGATATCGTAGAATAGAAGATCTGAAGTCGTGGTCTGTTGTCACTTAACCAGGATTTTGGTAAAGGGGGAGGGCAAAAACTAACAGTTAAAAAGCGAAAAGGTCTAACTTAGAAGACGTGTTGAGCATAGGTCTTACAGATCTCTATGTTGAAAAAGCTAGTGTACTCAAACGTATCACAGACGGGGGTCTGGGAACGGAGCCCCCAGCCGCCGGTGGTTATGGGAATCTGGGGGCAAAGCCCCCAGCCGCTAGGCGATTTTTGTAAGTTTTTGGAAAAAAAAGCTATTTTAATCCCATTGGATTACATTTCGCACGTGTTCACAGCCATTTGAAAGAACTAGATTTTTAACATTGAAAGCCAATCGAAAAAATTTGATTGTTCAATCCCCCTTTTACTTGCAATTAAATTTCAAAACACGTTTAAAATCTTGCATAATGGTGTAAAATTTTAATTGTAAGTGATTTGGTCCATATAGGGGGAAGTAAGGCACATTGCCTTCTGCAATATTTTAGCAGTAAATAATAATCCACTCAAAGAATTTCCTTTCATGAAGTTAACCAGTTATAGGAGTACATGTACGGCTAGGGGACCTATGACCCCTCAATTCAAATTCAATAATTTGTTCAATAAGCATTTTCCTAGCTATTTTTCAAAAGTATTTTGTGCGTAAAAACTGGCAAGGTGGAGGTGACTCGTTACTGAAAAATGGTCCAATAGATGGTTACGCTTTCTAAACATGTTATTCCTGGGCCGGATTTACATTGCCCGGTGCCTCTGGCACTCAGGGGATTTTTGCAACATCTTCCTGCCAAATATAAGCGAAGACCAAAAAAGTCCTACTATCTGAGGACGGGGCCCTGGCACTGCGCAATATGGCAAATCCGGCCATGGTTATTTCATTACGTCCATAAAAAGTTTAGATGAGAGCCTGAGGTAGCAACTATTAGGACAAAAAAATTGACTTCACCCTGGTTTTACGTTTAAATTGGTTGGAAAAAATTGAAATAAAGAGGTGCGCCGTGCCCCCTGGTCGTCAATATTATTTATTGTTAATTACTGTTGTGCGAGTGTATCGTTCTACGCAAAGATGCCAAAAGAAACTGAAAATGAAGAAACAAGGCTTTTTTTGTCAAATTTGTGTCATTGGTGGCATTTCGATTGAGGGGGCTCGGGCCCCCTTGGGCCACTCCCCTGGCTTTGCCTATGATTTTGAGATAAGATTGCGCCCTTAAGTTCTTTCATAAAAAAAACATTTAAAGCAAAATTAAAATAACTTTTTTTGTTCCAAAACGTGGAGGACTCGAGTCAAGCCACTTGACAGTTTTTTGAAACGTACAAGAATTGCATGACATTATTATGACGTGGACACGTGGTCATCATTATTATTACTTACTTACTTTTGTACGCGTAAATCCTAAATTACAGAAACTGCAATTCCAGACAAGGACAACGAATTGGCTATGCTCTCATTATATTTATTATTGTTAGTATTTTAATTTGGGGTTCGCTTTACCGCCTGTGTTATAGCATTAAGTTCATAACAACGCTGAACGAGGGCCTGGGGTTGCAACTTTTAGCAACAAACTCTTAAATTTCTTACAGGTTTTGCATAAAAATTATTAAAAATTTGAATTAAGAGGCTTTTAGCCTGGGACCCTTAGTCGTCAGTCAGGGGCTCTGGGGCTCCCTGATCGTCAGTTAGGGGCCCCAGGGCCCCCTGGTTGTCAGTAAAGTGCCCCCTGGTTGTCAGTAAGGTCCTCGGGACCCCCTGATTGTCAGTTAGGTGCTGAGGGGCCCCCTGGTTGTCAGTCAAGGTCCACGGGGCCCCTGGTTGTCATTTAGGGGCCCCGGGGTCGCCTGGTTGTCGGTTAGAGGCCCGGGGCCCTCTGGTTGTTAGTTAGGGGCCCCTTAGTTGTCAGTTAGGGTTCCCGGGGCCCCCTGGTTGTTACTTAAAAGCCCCTTAGTCGTTATTTAGGGTCCCTGAGGTCCTCTGGTTGTCAGTTATGGGCCCCGGGCCCCCTGGTTGTTGGTTACCCCGGGGCCCCTGGTTATTAGTTAGGGGCTTTGGGGCCCCCTGGTTGTTAGTTTGGGGTCCCAGGCCCCCTGGTTGTCAATTGTCAGTAAGGGGCTCTTGGTGTTAGTTAGGGGCCCTCTGGTCGTTATTTAGGGACCCTGGAGCCCTTTGGTTGTCAGTTATAGGCCCCGGGGCCCCCTGGTTATCAGTTAGGGGCCCGGGGCCCCTGGTTATTAATTAGGGGCCCTGGGGCTCACTGTTTGTTAGTTAGGGGTCCTAGGGCCCCCTGGTTGTCAGTTAGGGCCCCAAGGCCCCTGGTTATCAGTTAGGAGTTCCAGGGCCCCCTAGTTGTTGGTTTGGGCCCCATAGTCGTTAGTTTGGGGCCCCCTGATTGTTAGTTAGGGGCCCCGGGCTCCCTCATCGTCATTAATGTTATTGTTAAATACTGTTATGTGCGTAATTGCTGAAAAAAAGCTGCAACTAAACGACGCTAGCCTATGCGTTGTCATAATTTTTATAATTGGTGGTATTTTAATTGGGGGGGCCTCTTGGTTCCCCCTGACTACGTCTATGAGCAGAAGATAGGTAACAGTAAAAACATACGAACATCACAATACTTGCACCATTATACCCAAAAACATTAAAATGATGGAGCAATAGCATTAGATAATACTGAAAATTATGTCATTAACATCGTTAAAAAATGAATATTGAAAAATTATGTCACTAAGAGCGTGAAAAAAATTAATGATATTCGTAACAGCTAGGCTGCTTCACTAACAGTGTGAGAAAGTATGAAAAGAATCTATGGCAAAACATTATGTACTGGAAAAGCTTTTTTAGCTCAACAGAGATTTATATTAATTGTTCCGTCCGTAAATAAATTTATGTTGAGCTAAAAAGCTTTTCCAGTGCATAATGTTTTGCAATAAATGTTTCTTATACTTTCTCAAACTGTTAGTGAAGCAGCCTAGTTGTTACGAATGTCATTAATTTTTTTCACGCTGTTAGTGACCAAATTTTTTAATATTCCTTTTTTTAAACGCTGTTAGTGACATATTTTTCAATATCATGTAATGTTATTGCTCCATCATTTTAATGTTTTTGGGTACACTAGTGCAAGTATTGTGATGATCGTATGTTTTTACTGTTACCTATCTTTTGCTGTTATTTTTTTTCTCATTTATCTTTTTGTAACTGCAAAGGCGACACTGCCAAAAAAAAGTTTAGTACTTGCTGCTCGGCAAATTGGAAATAATCTGTCACCAACAGCTAAAAAATTGTAACTTTATTTTTTGGCCTTTCGCAAAATATTATTAGAAAAAACGCCTAAT
The DNA here is from genome assembly GCA_963965965.1 of Trididemnum nubilum. Classification (NCBI taxonomy): domain Eukaryota; kingdom Metazoa; phylum Chordata; class Ascidiacea; order Aplousobranchia; family Didemnidae; genus Trididemnum; species Trididemnum nubilum. Next base: position 5,656 of record CAWYPQ010000487.1, read on the forward strand.
AATTTAGCTTGTGCCCTCCAGAGGTTTTTATGCTTATCTTGTGCAAGTTTTGCGCTGCTCAAAACTAGGGATGGCCATTTCAAAATACCGAATCCTAAGAACCGGTTCCAATTTGCATGCTTTTTTTAAGCTTGCGATCTTCGCCAACTTTTTTTAAGCTTGCGAAACGCAAATCTACGTGCGTGTGCGACGCCATCTTCTTCACTGCAATAAGGCATTATTGGATACTTTGTAAAGCTTCTGTTTCCATGTACACGCTATTAACGATTGATAGAGTGTATGCTACAGTAATTTGAGGGCAAGTAGCTGTTTGATTGGAAAGGCATGAAGAATTGCAGGGTATTCAATAATGACTTGAATCATTTGGTTTAAGCTATGGACTATGGTGCTTTATTCGTTAACCAGGCTAGAAATACATTAAACTGTTAAATTGACATAAATTGTGGGTTAACTGAGTTGAGGGCTAATTTAACACCAAAATGATACGGAGTGTTGTTCTGAAATTTAGGGTTCGGTCAGAAATTCGGAATTCTGGATTCAAAAAAAAAGATTCGGAATTATTCTGAAATGGCCATCCCTACTCAAAGCAGGTCACTCAAACCAAAACTTAACTAAAAAAGGTCTTAAAATTGAGTCATTTTTGCAAAAAACGCCAATGTTTTTTTGCGTTTTTTTTTCTAAGACCCCCGTCCAAAGTCACAAATTTTAACACCTCATCCATGCCCCCTCTTTTGAAAATTTTTCATTAGATACATTGAACAGAGAACAAAAACCTTCTGTCAAAAAACCGGTCGACCGGCCGGTCTACCGGCAATAAGACCGGCAATGATTTTGAAATTTACCGGTCGGGTCGAGAAAATCCTGATCTGTTTCATCTCTGCACTCAGCAACAACGTTTCAGTGAAAATTTTTCTTCCTTTGAGCCGTAATATTAAACCCAAAAAAAAAAGATTTGCTACCTCGGAATGTTTTAGAGAAGCACAGCATTGTGAAAAACTGTGACTCAGAGATGAAACCGGTTAGGATTTTCTTGACCTGACCGGTAAATTTCAAAATCGTACAAGCTTGATGTCCTTCGTGGTCGACTCCTGGGAAGTCATCACAACTTCCACCAGCAGCTAGGTGGCCAGATCAACCACCAACTCTGCAGCCGCAAGCAGCTCGAGTCGTTGATGTACAGAGCTGGACAGCGCTGTTTCGGTCTTCAGCTCGCATCAGCAGCCCAATGTGCAAGCCTTAAGGTTTGTCCAGTTTGGCCGAGAGGTTTGTCCAGCTGGGGAACACCTTTGGTTAGATATGCTGAGGGCTGCTGATGAGAGCTAAAAGCTCGAAATAGCGCTGTCCAACTCTGTGCATCAATTTTCAAAATCTATGCCGGATGACCGGCCCGGTCGACCGATTTTTTTACAGAAGGTTTTTGTTCACTGTTCAATGCATTTAATGAAAAATTTTCCAAAGGGGGGGAAAACATGGATGAGGTGTTAAATTAGTGACTTTGGACGGGGGTCTCAGAAAAAAAACGCAAAAAGTTTTTGCGTTTTTGCAAAAAATAACTCAATTTTAAGACCTTTTTAGGTTAAATTTTGGTTTGAAAAACATGTTTTGAGCAGCGTAAAACATGCACAACAGAAGCATAAAAAGAACTGGAGGGCACAAACTAAATTATTAGGTATTCTTTCTCTTGATATTATGCGTAAGGTCAAAAAAAGAAGTTACCACTTTTTGGCTATTGGTGACAGATTATTTGCAATTTGCCGAGCAGCAAACACTAAACTGTTATGACATTGGATAGAAAATATTCGAAATATAATGTGCCCCAGCAGTTTGTAGAAATGAAATGCTACTTCGGAACAAGCCATGGCAAGTTAGACACAAAAAAAGAGCTATGTTATTCTTGCCCAGTGTAGAGCGTGGTAAATATAAGCTGAAAAAAGCTTTTCAAAACGGAAAGATTTTAGCATTTACTAAAAATCGAAATATGCGTCACTTCTACTCTTAAGCTGATTAAAATAATGGCAAAATGCCGGGTAGCACAAGCCTCTTCTACATGCAAGCTTTATTGTAATCTGATTACGCGTATTTTAACGTAAATTTGCACTTTTTTGCATTGTGCCGTGGCCCAAAGAAGTGGGCAAGGCTCAATGCTCCCTAAATACGCCCTTGGATGTGCATGTATTCATGGTCACAGCATATTAATTGTAGTTTGAAACTATTCAACAATTGTTTTCTAAAGGTATGGTTTGTTAATACTGTTTTTTTTATAAAAAGTTTTATTTATAATAAAATATATGTTTGTTTGTTACTGGAAACCATATTGATATAGCCTAGCAACGGTAAGGGGGGCCGATTCCAATTAAATTTTTTTCGGCTAATACAACAAAATTGACCTTTGTCGTCTGATGGGTCCCTTGAGCAAGGAGGAAATGCGTCGCGACGGCAGTAGTATAAGATGCTCCTTTTCACGGCATTTGCGGGGGCGGGTGCGGGGTACCAGTGCGGGGTTGCGGGGTTTGTCCAAATGCAGGGTTTGTCTAAATGCGGGGTTATCCAAATATTCTCTCGTTAATGCGGGGGGGTAGTCTTAGAGCTAGATCTAACCCTAGTCTTAACTCTAACCCTAGCTAGTTGTAAGAATCGAAACTCAGTCTTGACCTGAGTGCCAAACCACCGCAGGTGTTTTGCCTGGCTTCAAGTGTAAAGACCCTTAGTGTCTTACCTGAGGATCAAACCACCGCAGGTGGTTTGCCTGGCTTTAAGTCCAAAGTAGTAGCCGGTTAAAAGTGAATAAACTTAACCCAAGATCTAACCCTAATCTTAACTCTAAGTTTAGTGTAGTTGTAAGAATCAAAACGATATCTTGACCTGAGTACCGAACCACCGCAGGTGGTTTGCCTGGCTTCAAGTGTAAAGACCCTTAGTGTCTTGCCTGAGAATCAAACCACCGCAGGTGGTTTGCCTGGGAACTGGCTACGGTTCAAGTCTCAAGTGTTATTTAGTAACTAGTTAAAAGCGAATAATTATCCTGAGAATCGAAACTTAGTGTTGACCTGAAGAGCGTCTTGACTTAGTACCGAACCACCGCAGGTGGTTTGCCTGACTTCCAGTCCAAAGTAGTAGCCGGTTAAAAGTGAATAACCTGAGAAGGTAGTTTCTGAATCTAAAAAGATTATCTAGTTAATGCTATGAAGTTTATTTTGTGCGTTTGAGAATAAGCTTCGTGTAACTTGAAACGTTTCCTGTCGCGTTGAATTTTCGCTGCCGTGTCGAAATCGTAAAAAAAACAGCTGTTTACATGAGCTAGCCTATCTAAGGTTTAGCTGTGAATCACTACCTTTTGTTAATCTTTGCTACGTTTTTAACTCTTCGAATATGGAACGAGCAAGGCGCAATAGAACTTGTACCGATATATTCTCTGCTATAAATATCTGGATAACACCCAGTGTACTGTACATTTGCATACTTTTTATGTAGCTAAAACGGTTTTCATAAAGATTAAGGTTTATCGTGCTGGAAAAAAGATGTGGACTCCGTCGAAGAATCCTGGCCACTGCTTGTTCCATTCCAAGGCATAAACATTAACGTTGAGTAAAAAACAGCTTTCAATTTAGATTAAATCATTCAAAGTAATGCCTTGAAAAGTGCTAGGGTCAACAAGAGCAAATTTGCTATAACACAAAAACAGTTCTTTGGTTTTAGATTCTAAATTTTGTAAAGTGCAATCAGTATGAGGAGCAAGACACCGAAATAAACGCAAATTATCTGAATACAATTTTCCATTTTTGTAATTTTTTTGTAATGCATTTAATCCTGCAAAATAAGGTAAATTTATCCCGCAACCAATTGGATGTTCTTTTAACTTATTTATAAAAAAAAAAAAAAAAAAGTAATATTGGAAACAACTTCAACAACCAATGAACAGTTTGGTCGAGAAAGACGTGTTTTTTTCAAGCATATCCTGCTCCAACACTTTGTTCAAAAACATTTTAAAATCCGAAAAATTACTGATAAGTAGGGGTTGATTTAAAATACGGTCTACATCATTAGACGAATGCCAATATCGAAAATTACCATCGGTACGATTGCACAGAATAAACCCAAAGCTAAAATTTATTTTAAATCAACGCGTTTGCTTGTATCCAAAAAGTTGTTTTTCAGAGAAAGAAGGTCTTCGTTAATGTAAAAACAAAGATATCTTGCACACACCCTTGCTTCGAAAAACCTTTTACGCTCTTCCAGCGATGATCAGCCAAGCTTCCAAAACTCTGAAAAAAGTCTGCTTCATCATCCCTAGCAAGTGTTTCCTCATCTGTAGCATGTTCTTTGGAGGTATGTTTAAACTCATTCAAACTCTATCGTTAGCTGGGGTCTCGTTTTCTGAATCTTCAAATTGCTTTAAAGTGCCTTCTTTTGTCAATTCCAAACCACTATCTATTTCTCGTTCCACAACAGCTTTGGATTGAATAGATTCAGTGTATTTGTCTTCTTTGTTTTGGAAGCGGTTCCGTTTCTTTTTTTTCGCTGTTTTTGTTTCATTTGACCCTTTTTTGTAACATATTTGTGACTTGTAAGCTTGAACTTTCTTGTAAAATGTTTGCCACAAGTTTCACTGACATATCTGTATCCTGAATGAGCGATTCGTTTACGACGTAGCAGGTTTGATCTTTCCGTATATTTTTTTGCGCAGCGATTACAAGCATAACCCATATTTTTGCGATAATGCGTAACTTAGTGCACTAAAATATGATAAATGCTACTATATTGAAGCTAGAAAATCTTTATTTGTGGTACTTCATGTAAAATTATGCAAGGTAAAAAGCTCCATCTGGTGGTCAAAACAGGGTTTGTACTGCTTCGAAACAACAAGTCTAAGCAAGTACGTGAGACCAAAAAAAGAAGGGCTCCTATACCCAACTGATAAGATTGAACTAGCGAATAGATAAAAACACCTGAAATTTAAGTTTGAACTGACACGTCGTATCACAGCAAAAAATTGAAATCGAATTGCGAGCACTACAATCTGGTGCAAGTCTAACAGTACGTGCTTTGTTCAGCCTCAACCATTCGAATCATATTCTAGTTATTTTGATGAGAGACTTGTAATATTTCGAATACGAAGAATTTTTGTTCTGCAAAGAACATTTACATTGGCAAACTCAGACATTGCTATAAGAAATAAAAACTTTAGCCTCAAGTTAACTATTTTTTTAAATTGTAGTACTTAATTTAAAATCGGATTGGTTATTAATTTTATTTGTGCTAAAATACAATTTTAATAAAATGAGCAATAATTCAATCAGAACAGTACAATTGTAGCCAATTCAATAAAAAACAAACAATATTTTTACACAAATAGAAGCAGCTAAACGAATAACGTTATAACACGCATCAAGTCAAGATAGTATGGTCGGAGTTATCATACTATGCACGGCTTTGAAACAATATATTATACGCACGGATGTGAAAAAACAAAAACAGTTGGTCTAGCGCTAACGCGTTCCTCTCTGCAGTGGGAGGTCAGAAGTTCAAATCTCGGACCGGTCAAATCAAACACAGTGTTGCCAACGGCTCGCCACTGCTGCAATATTTTTTCGAAAGGAGCTGTGTAGCCCGGGCGCAATGACGCGGAAATGGGCCCCGCTAACTCGTTTCACACTTCGGCGGATTACAATACGTATAATGAAAGATTTGATTTTATGCATGGCTCGGAAGCAATATGTTTTGTACATAAAATGTAAAACCACGATATAGACTATAGAGAGAACGAAGCGTTCCTTAATCGATAAAAATACTTAACAGCTAAGTTTGAACTAACGCTTGAAAGCACAACATAAACAGAAAATGAATTAATAGCACTATCTAGCAGCGGGATATGAAATCTTAACCTTGCCTGTTTTTTGTTTTGAAGGGGTATTCAACTCAAGTTTTTCACGCTAGACCAAAATGTTGAAATATACCTAAAACGCATTCTCACCAAATTTGAAGTTTCTACACTTTCTCGCTTTCAAGATAATGCAGTTCAAAATTAGCCGTTTTCCACTTTAGTGTTGCCGTTTTTATCAGTATTGTGACAGAAGATTAACTTTGGGAAAGCTGACTTTCATTTATTGAAAAGCATCAAATTTTTCGTTTCTAAACCTGTACTTTGTTTTACAATAACTCTGCCGCAAAAATTTTTTTGAAAATCAAGAACTTGCTGTTAATTTTTGAAATTTTGTTTCTTATTGGCAACCCTGACAAAATGTCTAAGGGGAAAAAGCCTTTTTAAGGAAAAATCTAATCTGTTATACCTCAGGAACGGGAGGTCGTAGAAAGCTCAAATTTGGTAAAGTCGGTCTTGTCTGTCAAAATTTTTCGAGAAAAAATCGAGCAAAAAATTTTTTTCGACCTGAATACCATTTTGATCCGTCAAAACAATTCGAATAATAATAATAATATATTTAGCAAACGATTTGGTTGCAAGTGTTTGATTTCTGATCTTATTAAGCATATGACGTCATAACTCTGACGTCAGTAAGGTTCATCTTTGTGTCCACTTTGTGTCTATTTTTGTAACCACTTAAAACGCAAAAAGTGGGAAATCAACAAAGATCATGCGATTTTAGTCACCGTGAAAACGACGCAGTCCAAATTCAACCAATTTCAACTAATCGAGTTTCCTGTTTTGACTTTCCAAGTCGTTTACGTTCAAACTGGGTGAAAATATTGAGTTTCTTTTTTTTTAAGTTCCAAATCGGGTTTTGTTAAAAAGGGAGATGTAAAAACCAAGTTGCCCTAAGAAAATTTCAATTTATCTTGCAATTTTTGTCAAAGATGTTAAACATTAAAAAAAATTAAAATTCATAAAAAACATTCGCGATTTATTTTTTAATAACAATTTGTTATTAAACATTACGTAATTACTCTCTGCTTTTTTTTGCTTTGGCTGCATAGTGCAAGAGGTGCGCAATGAGTATATTATGCCGTAATTAAAATTTTTGTTCACTTCAATCACAATATCTTTGCTGAAATTCTACTTTTACATTAAATGATTTTTAACTTGTGATGCTTCGTAACCGTAATAATGACCTGAAAATAGTCAATGTGAGTTTGCTGTTCCTCAAATCTAAGAGAAAAACTAGCCTATATCTTAATTCTATGAAAGATATCGTATTTTTAACATTACTTAAACCCACATTTGTGCCCAATTTTGTGGGCCAACAGGCTTTCACGTTTGACTTAGGATGCAACCAGCATTTAAATTCAACAGCGCTATTTCAAAAAAAAGGTTTCAGTTAATTCAACTACTTTTTCAGATAAAATCACTACTCGAAAGAAATAATTTGCAAGACCTTGAATGTTTTTGATCAAAGTTTTTCAATGAAAACAAGAAAACGGTTAAAAATTTTACTATATTAGGTAAGTTTTAAAGTACACGTAATAATCAAGATAAAGAAACCCAAGATTTTGATCAAATTATTGCAACACAAAAAAAAGAAAGTTAATGACTTGTTCAAGTTTTAGGTGAATTTTTGGATTTATGTACGTTAAAATTTTCACTCAAGGTAAATAAATCGAAACGGTGTAAGATATTTTCATGAATTCACCCCAATACAACAAGATCAAGTAATAAAAACACACCTTTTTTAGAAAAATTTTGATTAAAAGTTTTCAAATAATTTTCGTTTTAAGGTTGAATTATCGTTTTAATCAAAGAAATTGTAAGATTTTGATTTCTGCAAAAAAAAACAACATTTTGACGCAAACAAGAAAATCGCAAAAACTGACGTAAATTTGAGACTTTTAGACAAGGTGTAATATCAAATGACACCAAACAATTAGCAAAAGATCCTGTTTTTAACTCAAGATAGAGTGTAGTTGAATAAAATTTTACGGTATTTTAGTAAAAAAATCAGTGTAAAACTAAAAAATTGTTAAAAAATTTAAGATGTTCGGTAAACGTTTTAGTCTTATAGTACAAAAAAGATTATTTTTACTGAAATTTTCAATTTAAAATGACGAAACGAATGATTTTTTACAAAACTATTGCTACGACAACAAAAAAACTTGAGATTTATTGACTAAAAATAATAAACATTATCTATTTTGGTTAATTTTTATCACTTTTTAGTAAAAAAATTAGTGTAAAACTAAAAAATTGTTAAAAAATTTAAGATGTTAGGTAAATGCTTTTGTCTCAAAGTAGAAAAAAAGATTATTTTTAATTAAAGTTTCAATTCAAAATGAAGAAATCCAAGATTTTGAATGTTTTTTACGAAACTATGGCTACGAAAACAAAGAAGTTCAGACTTTTTTGATTAAAAATAATAAACATTATCTTTTTTAAGTAAGTGATTTACCAGACGTTTTATCACTTTGGAACATTTTCTACCAAATTTAAGGTCTGAGAAAATTGTATGACTAAAAAATTGCTTAAAATTACCGTTTTTTTAAGGAAAACATGCAATTTAAAACAAACAAAGCGAAACAATTTAAGTTATTTTTACTAAAACACTTACTTTAAAACATGAAAATCAATAAAAAATTAATAAGTTAAGCTAGTTTAACGATATTTGAGGTAAAAATGTCATTCAAGACAAAAGAATCATACCATTTTAAAATAGTTTTGACAAAGTTATTCTTAACGAACGCAAAAATAGTTAAACTGCACTATCTTGTAATGACAAGATGTACAAAGCTTAAAATTTGGTGAGGATGCGATTTAGGCGTTTCCAAACATTTTAGTCAACAGTGAAGAACTTACCTTGAAATGTGAAAATATACTTTTATATTGAAAAGGCAAATGATGTTTCACACTTATCCTTTTTGTTATTAACGTTTGAGATTTCGGTTGCAGTAGCCTGTACTGCAGTGAAAAGTGATCTAAAAATTATCTAAAGCTGCTTCTGTATTTATGTTAACATCAAACTAAGTTGCTATTGTGAGAAAAATTCGGTGTTTTGCTGTAGTTTTATGTGAGCGAATCCGAAGACTAATTCAGCATCCAAAAGCATATTGAGACAATGAAGAAAGAAGTCAAAAAGCCAGTGTCTCGCCACATTACTACCTTAATATGCGATCGAATGAACAGAACTAGATTTATTCGTCAAGAAGAAGTCAAACAACTTATTCCTGTAAAAGAATTGCTGGAAAAGTATGCTACGTTCGGCGAAGAAAATGGAGTAAGCTTTGGTTATACTGTATCTATCAAAATTTTTTAAGTTTTATTTGGCTTCTGAAGAACTTGGTCTTTTTTGTATATTAGGTATATGGTTACTTGATTGTAGTAAATTATTTCTTAATTTTGTTATTTGCTCAATTTTCTACCATATTCTAGTATTGGCTGGAATTGGCTGGAATCAAGCAAACAGTGAGGATCTGAGTTAAAATTCCAAATTTTAAAAGTGATGATGATTCAAAATGAAATTCTATTTTATGAACTGATTATGGAGTTGCAATCTCAGTGAGGTTACAAAATTTTGAACATTATTAATTGTTTGTTGAACTGTATAGTTAGATTTGCATCAAAGCCGTTTGAGAAATTACGACGTAGATAGTTTTATAGGTTAAAAAAAAAATCCTAAGGGTAAGATCAGTAATTGGTTTGCCTCTCTTTTTTCAGATAATCGAAGAAATGGATGCAATGTGGAAAATAGACTGCCTAAAGCTAATTCAAGATAAAAAGTTTTTTTTTCTGATGCAACAAGCAAAACAGAAGTTGCCGGAATTTGTTTAACAATTCATGACCTCAGGTTTAGTGTTATTATCATTTTCGGTTTGCTTGGAATGATCATTCAATTCATAGCGGCACTTTACCTCTGTTTTCATTAGGTTTAGCCAGCAGCCGCTTTAGCTTAGAATTCAGCGTGGGCGACGGGAGTTCGTGTTTTCTCTCTCAGTAGCATATGGTTAGTAATTGTGGTAACTGCTATAAACAAACTCCCGTTCCCTTGCTTCACGTTTGTACGCTTTTAAATGCACATGCTCTTTGGTATCATGTGATTATCTCATGCATTTCATGCGACGTCATCTTTGCAATGGTTAACTGATCATTGCCGTGCAGTATTCGGATTCTTTATCCTGTTATTTCTTTCTGTGTGTACGGTACTAGATGACAGACATAGTCTGCAGTTTTCTATTTCAATAAGATATAGTTACGTGGCATGCGGAGTATTTTTTTTTTTTTGTTTATTTGAGTAATAAAAGAACAAAGAAAGAAACAGTAACCCTATTTTGACGGAATATTTGCTAACATACGGTTATTTACTTTTATCGAAAGCTGGCATTGCTAATTATAGAAAACAACGTATTTCAATGGGTTTTTAGAGTGATGTTTGTTAACTTTTCAGATGTCTGTGCTGCTTGGCTGTTGGCACTACCGAGTATTTTTAACGAAGATTACGACAGCTTGATCACAAACAAAGTAAATAGAGCCATTCTGTCAAGGTATTTTTTTTTCTTTTTTTTAATTTTTAGATAATTGTTGATAGTCAATTTTCTGAAACAGTGCTCGATGATATAAAAAGTAAAATCAGCGCAAAATACAACTATAAAATCGCAGTAAAAGGTTAAAACCACAAGTCTGTTTCGTCGTAAGAACTCATCAGATGCGACTGTAATCTGTAAAAGAATTATTATAAACTTGCACAGATTACAGTAGCACCTGATGAGTCCTTAGGACAAAACAGACTGTTGTTTTAGCCTTTGACTGTGATTTTATGGTTGTGTTTCTAAATTTTTATCATTTTTGCTTCAACTACTTAAATTTTTATCGTTTGCGTACTATCTGGCCTAAAGGCTACCAGCGCAGAAACCTAGGAAAAAGTCATTAAAACGACAACTACTCTACCTTAGGCAACTTTAGGCCAGATAGGATGCAAACGATTAAGTATTAACAAGCTCTGGCTAGCACACATCAAAACATTGCAATTAAATTACATTAATTTTTTGTATTAGTTATATTTTCTGTAGTTTTGTCAGCTGCTGTGTGGTTTGAGCTGTGCGAGACGAGTTATGGACATTTGGTACCCAGCATTACAGTCCAGTTAAGCAAAAATCTCCAGGATGATTTATTTTGTTTATATTAGTGACTGACAGACTGTTTATGTCAGTGACACCTTTGAGGTGAGCAAATGCGCAGTGGAACCATACCCTTCGCGCAGTGAAATCGCATTCTCGCGCAGCTGCAATATTCCAATTATTGTGCTCAGCATTTTTATGCTTACGAAGGTCACGTTTGTTATATTCTAAAGAATCAAAATGCTTATGATGATAATATAAGTTAAATTCTCAGAAATTAAAAAAGATATTGAGGATTGATGTATACGCCACATTAACTTTGGTTGAAAAAATGTCTCAAAGCATGTTACCAATAGGAAATCGTTTTACTGTGTTCTTGATACAGTATGAAGGTGCGTGGGCGAAGTCCTCGCAAAAATTTTTGCAATTTTCAGGAAAAATTTTTGTGCGTTTTAATTGTTATTTTGCTAATTTTATGACTGGAGTCCTTGGGTTGGAGGACTTGAGGAATGCCATCGCCACCCTTAATATGGCCCTGATTTGAACTAATATTTGCAAACACTGGAAAAGCACAAAAATAGGACTAATACTTGCTGTTCAGTTTTGGTAAAATTTTTCTTGCTATTTATTTAGGAATCGGCCAACTCACTCGTGATATAGTCATGCTCATTAAAATCAATGTTTGCGCAGTGAAACATGTTCTTAAAGGGAACAGTGGTGGCAGACTACTGTGACATTTCAAATAGTGTTTATACAAAGTTTTATTGAAGCCGGAGTGTTATTTTCAACGTCAGCAAGCAATTCGAAACAATGTTTCTGTTTAGACCCATACTAACTCTGGATATGCAGATGTTCTGTCCAGTAGCGTTGTGGTATAGATGATTTTCCAATACGATTTTCTATATGATTTTAAGGTTAAGAAACTGACTCTTACCTTTAGCTTCTATTATTCTCTACTCGCTGACCTAAACGTGCAACAGAGTAGAGGGACTTGTGTGATATTCTGCCTAAAGGAGCTTGTGCAAAGCTGATTTAAGTTCATTACCGATATTTTTCTGTTTTTCCCACTTTAGTTAAGAACTCAAATACAGTACACTGACGCATGCACTATACTTATGCGGATCAATAACACATTTATTTACGTTGCCGTTTCATTGCAGGAACCACAATCAAATTTTCCTGTCATCGTCCAACTTGGCGCGGCTTTCGAAGTTGCAGTGGATGGATGCCGCATCACAGGAATAGAAACTTTGGATGTAGCATTAGCTTGCTGGTTGGGATGCTATTGGGTATTTGATATCCAGTACCCCAAATGCTTAAAGTGCACATTAACGTTTCTTAGCAACCAAGTTTTGAAGCTTCCAAGTGAAGCATTGCCAAATAAGCTGCACAGATTTTTAAACCAAGTGCCGAAAATTCATTAGATTGCTATTACTGACGGTCTTGTTCCACTACCAGAGGATGACAATTTATTGATTCATTATGATGATTTGTGTCTTGCCGCACATGTTACTTCGACTAGTGTCCGACCGAATGTCATTTTTTGAAATTCTTTGAACCTTCGGCAAAGTTTAATTAACTTTCGGACGAAACCAAAGTTTTTAAAGTTACAAAGACAAAAACTTTGTTTTGAATAATAACAAAATTTCAAGACGAGACGTTGGCATTTTTGTGTAATTGTTAATGAAAATTGACGTTTTTCTAGTGAAAACGAATGATGAAGGTTTTAAAAGCGATCAAATGCTTGCGGTAAGATAACTTACTGCGTTGCATAAAAAAGTTGCATTTTTTGCAAGTAAAGTAATCGCTGCGTAATTTAAAGTTGAGCAGCAAATGTACAACATGAAGGTTTTTAATGAACTCTAAGTTTCTAAGGTATCAGTTTGGTCCAATAATCAAAATTTAACAGTCTAGTGCATTGAAACAGACCAAGTAAGTCATGAATTCTGATAACAAAATTTGCATTGTCGACTTCTCGCCTGTTACCACTTTTGTTGATCCCCACTTTTATTTGACTTAAACAATTGAATAATTTTGTCTTGAGTGATGGGAAGGCAGTTCGTTAAAGTGCTAAGTGAAAGCGCTGTGCTTTGAAATTACACTTTGACGAGATTTGAAATAATCCTTCATATATATTTGTATATCAGAGTTACAAACAACAAAAGTGATAAAATTAAGCGAAAAAAAATGACGATTTCGAAAGTTTTCTTTTTGAATTCTCTAAAAAAGTATTTGCTCTAATTGCATACTGTACTTAATTATTCTTCGGTAAACGCCGAAGGCAGCTAAGAAAATTTGGCCGTAGCAGAATATTGCCGAAGGAGGGATTTCTTTAACCTTCGGCGTCGAAGTTCGGTCGGAAACTACCTTGGACATTTTTTTTTTATTGCTTGCTTGAAATCATTCTACCACTAAGTATACTCGATATTTGCTTGGAATTTTTTCATCCTACACAAATTCTTGTACCCTTGGCCTTGCTGGTGCTAACTTTAGCAATCATATTTCCCTCATAACAAACCTATTTTGATTTGATTTTAATTCTTATACTCCTGCCAGGAGAGAGCGAACGGTGGCACAATATCCTTTGGACGAATCCTTCCAAGTTTTCTGTTGTTTTTTGACCTCTTTTCCATGCAAGTTTGCTGCTTGTTCGAAGCACCAAGCAAAGAAAAAGTATTGTGCAGCGCCTTATTCAAAGGACATGACCAGGGAGCGAGTCAAACCTAAAAAAAAACTTTACTCAAGTCTGATGAACAAGTTCAGACTCTCTTGTTTATTCTTATTCGAGTTATTCTTTGACGACCAATTCGTAGTAATAATCATTGCTTGTGCTTGAATAATGTGCCACTCTGTAGTAAATGACAAAGTGCCCGATGACTTGTTACGCGATGATTTCAATGTGCATGCTTGTAAATATGTACTGTTGATTAAGGTAGTGTATCTGTGGTATTTCGTTATTGTTTGTTGCAGCTTTAATTATATTCACGTCCTTGCTGGTGCTATCTTTAGCAATCATATCTCCCACATTACAAACCCATTTTGATTTATTCTTGTCCATCTGTCACGAGAGAACGGCGTTGGTACTATATCCTTTAGATGAATCAACACTCACTTATGAGTTCTTCCCTTGTAAATTTGTTGCTTGTTTGAGGGCATCAAGCAGAGATATTCATCATAAATTGTCTTATCCAAGGACGTAACAACGTGGCCAGGGTGCCCGTTGAACATTTCATTCTTACGATCTGACTATATACCTGCATATTTGCATTACTACCTTTTGGGTTCTTCAAAGAACCGTCCAAGGTTTGCATTAAAATTCGCGTTAGGTTCGTAGAAAAACCCCAGAGGGGCTTTGAAGTACCTTGTAAGCTATATATCGAACCCTTACAGGTTTCTATTAAAGAATCATGTAGGTTCTAGAAAAAAACTTTACAGGTTTCTGTCTGTACCTTTGTAGATCCTTTTTAAAAAACCTCTAGGGTTTTTTTGCTAAGAGAAAACCCCATGTTTTGTAGCGCCTATTTTGGTACTTTTTCGAACCTTTTTCGTTTCCAGTGTATGTAGCCTACTAGCACTTTATTATAGGTTGATGATGCTGGCAGTCATGACAACAAAACGTCAAAAATATCAAACTGCAATTGCTTCAAGCTTGCTATAATTTATAGTCATGAGTTTAAAAAAATTTAAAGCATGTTGTTTGAAATTACTATTAATTAATTGCTTTACATAAACCGTAGTTTGACTCTACCTTTCGGCGTCTTCTTGTGTCTTCAAATTTGCCTCATGCGGCCCATGAATGACAGCAAAAGGTTGGGCGATATTTTTTGGGCTGATAAATTGGGCTGCTTGCTGATTTGCAAAACAGCTTAAATAATCTAGTCTTAGTCACTAAAAGTTGTCAGACCTTAATTGCCTAATTTCTTGGATCCGTTTACTTTTATATCTTCAAACCTTTTTTCTTTTTTACTTGTTCTATTCATAAGCTGTATAACGTAAGAACTATACCCAATCCATCCATTCTTTAATGAGCGGAAATTTTTCGAAGTATTTTAGTCGTTTTCGTTGGAAAAAATATTCTTATCGACTTTTGTTTTCGTTGTTCCAGAATATGTTCAATTGTTGCAAAAAAGACTGTTTTACGTTTGGCGCATACTTGTAAGCAAACTTATACCGGTATAAACAGTGCGTTTGCAAGTTAAGCTGCAAAGATCACATGAGATTTTATGCTAATTAGGTCTGGGCTTACTGGCCGATTGATCGAGCGGTAACGCGTTTGTCTCGGAAGCGGGAGGTGCGAGGTTCAAACCTTAGGTCGGTCAAATCAATCACAGGGTTGCCAACGGCTCGCTACCGCTGCAACATTTCTCTGAAAAGAGGTGTGTTACAAGGGAGCAATGACGCGTATATGGGCTCCGCAAACTCGTTGCACGCTTTGACGTATTACAGCAAGTATAATGAAAGATTTGATTCCGTCTGGGTTTTAAGTCGCTTTGAACTGGGCTTTGGTCGCTTTGAATAACAAAAAAACGCCTACTTTTTTTAAACCTGGCAACACGACTGCATAATGTCATCCAGCAACTGCTGACCTAATCTAATCGTTTACTCCTAACTGTTACCTCCGTTACTGTAGCTGGAGCCAAAACAAGAGGGAGAGATTAAAGAGTTTTGATTTTTTAATTGATTGATTCCTTTTTAATATTTATCCTTAAATAAGAAAGCAACTGATGTCGCATTTTATTTTAGACAAATGTGCATCTGCTGAGGAGTTGAATATGCATTCGAAGCTTTCCGATTTTTTGAGTTGAATTAGTTGCTTTTTTTAGGCCACTAAACAGAGATATGCGTAAAGCGCGTTATTCTAATAATACGACAAAGCGACGAGGGTGGGAATCGAACTTTAGTCATGCGATCAGTTTCTTCGTGAAGAAGCTTGGCTTTAACATTTTTTGACTACAGTGCCAACAAATTCTTGCGTGAATTGACTATTGAATATTCTTATCAGTACTTTAAATTTCAACTAGACCCTAATTTTACCTCAAATATGGTACTAGTAAATGACATACCTCTAAAAAACGCAGAAGCGTGTTTATCGGTTGAAATAAAAAGTATATCATAATACTGGTGTCTGCATATTATTCTGTCCAAGAGATTGTACGGCCGGTAAAATCAAAGTCGTAGGATATTCAA
The DNA here is from genome assembly GCA_963965965.1 of Trididemnum nubilum. Taxonomy (NCBI): domain Eukaryota; kingdom Metazoa; phylum Chordata; class Ascidiacea; order Aplousobranchia; family Didemnidae; genus Trididemnum; species Trididemnum nubilum. Next base: position 21,838 of record CAWYPQ010000487.1, read on the forward strand.
AAATGTTGATTTTAAAGATGATGGCATAGTTTTTTTTTCTTTTTTGTGTGCGTGTAAATAAGTGGAAAAATAAAGAACTTTTTCAAGCATCTTGTCTTTTTTTACTGCATTCCTTTTGCAACTTCATCATTAGTCTGCCATTTACAAAAAGTGATTTGAAGTTACTTGTCCGCATAATTGGAGCTTCTTGATTGTGGGGTATGGTTGCAAGAACAAGAATCGAACTGAGACCAAACAACTTTTCGATTACTGCTGAGGCGTTCTGTTATTTAGCTATGGGGTCTTTTATGATTTTCGCCGTGGTATCATAGGCTCAACTTCCTTTTTACATAAATGCGTTGCTGCAGCTTGGAAAAGGCTGTTTGATATGACTTCTCGTCTTTAGAGTGCTGGAAATATAGTGCTCTCTTTAGGTGCAGAAATTGCAGAAATCATTGGCATCAACCCTAGCTCACGCTAAATTTATAATGCAGAGCAAACTCTTTAGTTTACTAAGGCTTTCAGCTTTATTTTCTGTTTTAGTAAAACTAGTTTTTGAAAAGTTGATTTAACGTATAAATATAGCAATATAAAATTTAATCAGGTTTTCAAGTTTAAGAATAATTTGGTAGTTTTTGAGTTTTAAATGTTTGAATAATTTTTGCAGCATAAACATGCATGGACTTGCAGGATCGGCAAAAGCAGGGGAAATCGAATCCTTGACGTTGTTGGTTAGAACCTGATTCCCTGCCGCTGGCCGTTAATAAGTTTTTAGGAGTTAATGAAATTTGATTTATCATTATGTTCATTGTACAACGAGAACGCTAACCCCAAATGACTGCAATTATTGCAGTTTGTTTTTACTAAATAAAGCCAAAGAGCTTTAGGATGTGTGAATGACACTTAAGCCATAAGTCTGACTACAACTGCGAGGCTGTCTGTCCATTCGCATCTGCCTTGCAGTATTTTAAAAGTTTTATAATGTTCATTTTATGTTTTGTACTAAAATTTGTTATTTTGGGTCAGCACTGATTCTGCAAATTAGACCATACTATGCTTGTAAATCAGCAATTAAATGTTTTGAAGCGCCAAGAAGGAGACATTCTGCAGGAATTAACGAAAGACGAAAGCGAAGATTGTTGAGTAGTTTTTGTAGGTTCTTAAAACACGATATTTCAAAAGAACAAAATTTGTTCAAGCAGTAAATACTGTAACGATGGTTACAGCAAACACAAAACTCTAACTGGAAGACAACAATCTACCTATTACGACTACGATGTTCTACAGTATCACCTGAGATGCGCAGTCGCTTATAACCTTAGTCGTAATAAACTTACATGTCTAAAGTCTAGTTTCATCATCTCTCGGATGCGTTGCTGCAGCTTGGAAAAGGTTTTTTTGCGATAACTTTAGCTTTAAGTATAAAACATCCTGAATGCCCTTAAAAGAAAGAAAGAGGATAATTAATTTGTTTGTTCATTTATTTATTCTGAAGCAACATGCATTTTTGCTTTTTTTGTTTCGTATCTTACTCTGTGAGTATATTGTAAACAGTTGGGCTGGAGAACATTGAAATTCCTTAACTCTTTTGTAAAATTGGTTTGAATTGCTGGAATGTTTTAGCTTTACGAACTTGTGTCTTAATATTTTACCTAAATTGTAAAATTCAAAGTATCTACACTTTTTATGCATATCTTTGAAAACTACTGCGGTGAACTTATTAAGATATAAATCAAGAGCTTTTGTTTGAAATTTAATGCGAATTTTGACCTTTCTCTTTTGCTTAATGTTGAACCAGTGAAAGCTAGTAGCGTAGGCAGGGGGGAGGGGGCTGGCCTGTCGACCAAAATGCAGAATGAGGGAATTAACAACGTTTTAGCATTTTGGAAATTGTCTTTTGCTCTGAAATAAACAATGATTTGAAGCCAGTAGCGTAGCCAGGAAGGCCTGAAAAGTATGCAAAACACCACGTTTTTTGCACTTTTGAGGCCGATTTTTGCTTCAAAAACGAAAATAGCTCCTCCCATTGCCAATGGCGAGGCAAAATTGGTTAAGGACCTGTAGTGACTTCGACCAGAAATATGGTTTTCAGCCTGGCTGAAGACCTTTTTTTGGAGCTCACCTAAATTTGGGCAGAAAAGCCAACTTAACCAGAGGAAAGACCGACCAAAATCTGGGTCTAGATCGTTTGATGTTATTTCCAGCCACGGAAACCGGCTCCCCCCATTGCAAATTCCTGGCTACGCGCCTGTTTGAAGCATTGTTTGAAACATTTATTTAGGGGGGGGGGCTAATTTGTCACAAATAAAACTCACAAATCAGTGAAAACCTTGAAAAAGGCCACAAATAAGCAATCAAATTTGATCGCTTGTTGAAAAAAGCTGAACAGAAGTTTCATAAAAGAAACATATAAGCTCAGGAATAGGAGGGGCTATTAACTGTTAGTTAATTGCCAATCACTTCTCTCAAATCTCGTTCCATTAGACTTCCCCCAATTATCTTTTTCTGCAAAATATAGACGAAATAGATTACTCCTTGTGAGTTTATGGACTATGGGATGTAACGATTTACCTGCTTTGTAACAAAGAGAATTAAAATTTTACTATTATCCACCTCCGGCATAGTAGTTGCACTGCTAATTTCTATGCCACGTCTGAAAAACATTAATTTTTATCAAAATAGGCATAAAATGAAGTTATTTTTGTAAAAGAAAAAAAATTTCAAGAGCTTGGGTTCCGCCCCCAGTCCCCCTTGCCTCCGGCGGCTCGGTGCTTTACCCCCAGGCCCCCAGTCTCCGGCGGCATGGGGCTCCGTCCTCACTCCCCCGAAATATCCCCCAATCAATAATTTCTGGCTACGCGCCTGGTGAGAGCGCTGTGCTTCTTTAGCTGCAGCAGAGACATTTCCAAAACCACGCATTTTTAAAAGTTTACCTGTATCAAAACTCTATTTGTCACAACTAAGCAAAATTTTATCAAAGTAGAGTTCTCTACAAAAGTTGAATAAACTTCTATCGTTATGCATGAGCAAACAATTTTTAAAAAGTCATAATCAAGGGTTGTAGTTCTTTTATTGGTTAGCAGAATCACGTGACTGTTTTTTCATTCAAAACCATGAGCAATAACAAAGCAAAAAAAAAGATAAGTAATAAAAAAAATGAGAAAGAGTTTACCAACTTCTCGCAGAAAACTCTTGTAAACTTTTATTCGAACCAAATCAACGTACTTCATACAGTTAAAAATAGTTTAAATCATCACAATCCTGTCTAAATTATAGGGCACATTAAACTACAACTTTTGTAAATTATTCAAAACTGTTACAAAGCATCCATTGTGCTACCACCAAGCAAAAACCAGTCGAGCTGAGAAAAAATTGTTTTCTCTGTAGTCGTAAAATAAATTTTGAGAGTATATATAAGCCTCCATGCAATGCGCAAAATAGCGCTAATTTGGTCAATACCAAACTTCGTCTGTTGAGCAGGCATGAATCGAAATGAGTAAAAAGCAAAAAGTTTTCTCCCCATTTATACATTTTTTGGCGGGGGGGGGGGGGAGGTTGAGCTTTGAGCCATGAGTTTTGAGCTTTGTGCTTTGAGCCATGAGTTTTGATTTCAACGCCTAATTTGCATAATTTTTTTTCAGCTCATTAAAACTCGTGGCCAATTTCTGCGATTTATTTGCGCTGTGATCGCTGAAAAAAACGATAATTTCGACATCATCCGAGCTTATATGTTGGCGTTGTTTGCTTTTTTGTTTCGGCCTTCTATTGAATGTGGCGTGAAGAAACTGATCTTGATCAGCGCATGCAAATGCTGCAATTACCCAGATTTATCAGATGATTTATCCGAAAGAACCAAATTCCGAACGCTTCAACTTGTTTTTGTGTGGCGTTCTTGCAATGTATCAGTATTACTCCAAATCTGCCTCGTTTGATTGATTCAGATTCCCAAAACGAATGGTTTTCTATCTTTTTTCATATGTGGGCGCGCGAGCTCAAGTTAGTTTCTTTCTATTAATTTTGAAGTCATTAAGACAAGCGAGGCAGAATCAGAACTGTATCTATTTATCTTGTTTTGAGCGTGGCGAAACAGAGTTTAACAGAATTGAGTTTTACAGAGTTTGAAAGTTTTTTAGAAGAGCAGGATTTTGACTCAACAAATTAACAAGAAAATTAACCAGAACAACACTGGTGCGCAGTTTACATGAGCAGTGGTGCGGATTTATGTTGAGCATTGGGGGGATAATTTGCATTTTTACCCCAATTTTGCCCTATTTTCAACATAGGGGGGGATGAAGCTCGACCTCGATTTTTTTCACGTAGGTAAATTAAGTGAAAACCTAAAAAAAAAAGAAAAAGGTCTTCACCAAAAATTGAACAGTTTTTGTCCCCCAATTTAAGTGAAGACCGAAAATAAGAAAAAAGTCTGCATCGAAGATTGAAGAGTTTTTGTCCCCGAAATCATGTGAAGACCAAAAAAAGTTCCAAACATCATCCAGCGCTTAGTTGCAGACCATAGTCAAATTATTGTGAAGATGCAGATGTAGACCATAGTCAAATTATTGGAAGATATATCCCCCACCCCCCCCGGGTTTCGGCACCCCTGTACATGAGAATACAAGAGTCAGATAGCGCAACAATTAGTCCTATTCCATCCCTCACGTTTGAGTGACATCTCCATCAACCATAATTTGGGTCCTTCTCCATCTCCTTAATATTTTGGATTTTCCTGGTCTATGCGAATCTTATAATTACAATTATGACGGTTTTAAAGTAATCTTCGGTTTACAGTGAATTTAGCGGAGTTTTTAGCCTATCTTTTGGCTGTTTCTCTAATTTCAACACCAACACCTGCAACTGAGCAGACTACTTCCTCCTATAGGCGTAGCCAGGATTTTAGAGTGGGGGGGGGGGAATCACGTACATGTATTGGCTTTATCAAACGTTTTCGAGAAAGGAACTTTTTGTGGCGAAAAGATTTCGTATAATGGAAGATCAGAAGCCGTTGCCTGATTTGGCACTTAACCAGGATTTTGCTAAAGGGAGAGGGCTCAAACCATTAGTTAAACAGTGAAATGTTTAACCCTATAATGCCTGGGCTCTAAAAGTTGTTGTAGGCCTGGGGGGGGGTCGAAACTGCCCGCCATTTTTGAACACTTATTGCTTAGCTTCTGCTAAAGCTAGAATCGTGGTTAAAATTGTTGCTGGTGCGAAATTTCAACACCTGTTATTTTGTTTCTTTTGTGATCAAATCTTGGTTTTTAATTTCTCGGTTTATGCCTTCAAACAAAACTCATCAAAATATTCTTTTACTGCCTTATTGCTCTTTGATGCGCGCAGAAAGCCGACTAATCCGATTAACTTCTTGCTTTATTTGGCGACTCAATTTAATCTTTTGTGTATACCAACTTCGTCAACTTGCGTTGTGTAAACAACGGGCTGAAGGCAGCAGTTTTTGGAATTTGTTTATTTTGATCCAAAGTTTTGTCCTGAGTTCGAATATTACTTCGATGAGATGTTGTGTTTTTTGTGGTATTGTAATTTTTTTCCCCATTCAGAAATATAGACAAAACATTTTAGTGTGTGTTACGTGTGGTAGTTGATACTTGGTTGTTGATACACTCGTATTAAAATAAATTACTTCTGGTAATGTATGAACAGGTCTATGGCAAAATTTGATAGTTCAAAGGAACTCAATCAGCCAATCCCGAGCTGGCAAAACGCTACTTCAAATTAAAATGCTTTTTCCAGTTAGCTAATAAATTTTCCTGTTTTGACTTTCTTTATAATAATGATACTGTTTTGTAATAATCATGTCGCTATAAGTTTGGCACTGTTTGAATTATTTTTTAGTTGAATCGAAATCCTGTAGAAAACTTCTATCGTTACTAGAAGCACATAAAACTATAAATTATATAAAAAAAATTCTAAGCGGATTGACATTGTTATTGTTTATTTTTGTGGTTAAGAAACAGTGATGAATTCATTGACTTAGAATAATAGTGGCAAACTGACATCTGGTGCAGCGCCTTGATTTGCGTAGCTATGAATACTCCTTTACTGTACAATCAATGCAAGTTTGCTTACTTGATTATCTAAAAAAAAAATTGCATAATTTTACTAGCACAGCATGGTGGTTGAAAGCGTGTTTACCGAACGGAGCGTGGGGCGTGTAGAGGCTGGAGCGTTGGTCTCGCAGTCTTGTAAACACGGGTTTGATCCCTTGTTGAGTTATGCCAAAAACTTTAGAAATTAGTATTCACAGCGCTGCCTTGTTTGGCACTCAGCATTTGAAAAATAGGGGGAGTTTCTTCTAGATGTAATAAAACAAATGGCAGCGACTCGAAGATTACATGGTCATTTTGGTGTCTCGTGCACGGCGAAAGCAAATTGGCAAATAAATATGAACAAAGTAGTTTTATAGTACGTAGGTTATCAAGATTTTTGTAATCAGAAGATTATTAATAAAATGTACACACCGTTTTTTAGACAGGTAAATGCGACGTATGTACAATAAAAAAAAATGAGTGGTAGTAAATTTGCGAAAACATCCAAAACACAGAACACAAAAAACTGCATTCAAAGCGTCAAGCAAAGTGCATACCGGTACTATGCAAGCTGTATAACAATATAAAGCAGAGCTCTATCATCATAGCATTTCAAAAATAAGCGAAAAAAATGAGCATGTAAATCAGCGATTAATTGGTTCGGGTATATTATACAGTAAAGGTTTTCATTGTGCAGAATCTATATGCAAACGAAATTTTACTTATTGTAGCTTTTTTGTTTGTAAAAATTTTAAATGATTGGCATTCTGCATTTCTCATGATATTCCGCTGGTTTTATTGTGGTGGCACAGCCAGGGCCGCCGCGAGCCGAACGTGGGCCCGGGGCCAGCGCAAATATTATGGATTTCCGGTTTTGTGAACTCCAAAACAGACGGAGAAAATGCCACAGTTTTGTCCCAATTATTATCGTGATCTCCAAAAAAAAGGCCTTTACCAAAATTTTAACGATATTTCCGGTTGAAATTTGGTGATCTTCAAAAAAAAATGTTTTTAGGCCTCACATGCTGATTTCTTAGGGTCATTTCGATGGGCCTCTCTCAAGCTCATGAGCCCTCTGCTGGGCTCGCTGAAGCCAACGGCCTTGCTGAAGCTCATGGGCCGGCCCCCTAAAGTCCATGGGCTCCGCTGTCATTGTACCCCCCTGCCCCCTCCCTTTCGGTGGCCCTGGGCATAGCGCAACCAATACTAAAACACGAAGAACGTAGGCTACGGTGTAGCGGTAATCTGGGTTTGGTTGGTAGACAGTAGACAAACAATAATATGCACTTACGCAGTTTCAGAATTTTATTTTCCTGGATACTGCAATAAAAGAAACAAAACTTTTTACACACAAATTAGTGGCGTCGGTCTTATCACCGCAGTGCAAAAAGCATCTTATACCAAAGCACAGCACTGTATGTAATAGCAGGAAATAAGATACACGTTTTTTATAAGCATATAAATATTAGGAGATCATGCTCAGGTATGTTTAGCGATTTTTAAATTTGAAGCTCAAGTTACGCTTAACAAAAGCTTATGTTGGCACCCTAAAATTTTAAAACTCCTGAGAAAATCGTAAAGTTTGTAGCATCCTTTCTTTGCAAAGTACTAGTAACAGCCTTGGCTCTATGAATTGATAGACCGATAGATTTTTGTATTGCGTATAATTATGATTTTTTTATTTTTGTTACACAATGGCTGGTTATTTCATTTGCAGCTTCTTGGCATTATGTAGGAAGAGTTGGGGATTCATTTTCTTAAATCCGGCCTCCGTATGCTTATAAATGTTATGCTTAAAAAAAAACATGGAGTGACCAAAAGGCAAGCTCTGCTAAGCCGGTATACTCTCTGTAGTGTTATTATCGGCAATCTAAGCAGTAACGCATTGAATGACGATGACATACGGCTTTGCCACAGCTTTGGCATTGGCTAAGAATTTTCGATAGCTTGTCTTTAGCTTGCTTAGCTCCGGGTCCACTGATTTCTTTCTTACAATGTTCACACCGTTTTCTTACTTCTCCCTGGGAACGATACAAAGCCACGCTGCTGGACAAATCAAATTGAGATGAAGTTCCTTCCAATTTACCAAGGACATTTAAAAAAATGCGAACCAGGTTTTACCAAAATTTTCTTGAAAAATACGGTTTTATGCGTACGGACGCAAAAGAGATTCAAATTTTCTTGCAGTTTTTGTTTATACTTTTGTTATATATGGCTTTGTGAAAAAAGATTCAAACTTGGTTAGGAGTTTTTATTTACTTTTCGAAGGTGCTGTTACCTGTAGAGTTTTGTTTGTTGACACAACGCTTGCCACGACTGCTCTGTCTAAATATGTCTAGTATTAAGAAGATTTGCAAATACATTAGGCAAACAAAATATGTCCAAGTATCAAAAATTTTCTGATAACTTTCAGAATATCATTAAATAAGTGCAGTTTTTGACCTTCAAACAATTTGAAAATTATATTGGTAGTTAGAAAAATAAATTTTGGACAAAGTCATAGAATAGGAAGTCTATAGGACTAGTCGTTTAAAAGCTGCATGCATTTGTAGAGGTCGCGGGCACTTTCGGCCCCCCCCCAGGCTCTTTAGGGTTAAATTGGGAGTCGTGTTGAAAAAACTTTAGTGTTCTTAAACGTACCAAGGGTACGGGGGAGATGTTCCCAGCTGCTGACGATTTTTTTATTTTTTTGGAAAAAAAATCAGATTTAATACCATCTAGATCTCATTTCGCACGTGTTCGAAGCCATTTGAAAGAACCTAATTTTTAGCACTTAAAAACCAATCGAAAAAAATAATTTGTTTAACCCTATGAGAACCGGGGGGGGGGGAAGTTGCCCCCTCCATCTTTTAGTTTTTTTTAATTGAGCTCTTAAACTGAAAAAAAGTTTAGCTTTGATGCATCTTGACTTATAACACACGTTTTCAAAAAGTTTCGGGTCAGCCGAATAACTAGAAGTGACGTCAATTTTTCCTTTGCCAGAGGCACCTAATTTGTTCTTTTTTTATGCTGCGTTTTGATTTTTCACCATTAAACAAGGACTGATTAAAACATTGTTTGCAGGAAAACCTACATCATGTTTAGAAATCTTTGCTTAAATAATATTTTTGACACGCGGTAGCCATATTTGATTTTTAGCTTGCTCAAAATGGAAATTTTGGGACAAACTAAAAAGAGCATTTCCCAATAATACACTAAAACACGCCGGAGAAAAAAGCTTCTTATAATAATACACGCTTGGACATATTTTGATCAAGGCTCATTTGTAAAAATCAGACTGGGTTTACAGTAACTAGCAGAGGTGGAGTCGAGGACACAAGGCTCGAGACCAGGCCAAGGACATAAAAAAATCCGAGGTCAAGGCCAAGTACAGCCCTTTCGAAGACAGACTCACTCAAGGCCAAGGACCGAGGACACAGGCGCAAGTGTTCTCCAAAAAAAAAGGTTTTCAAATTTTTTTTTCAGGCGATCACCAAAATAAAAAATGGTCTTTGCAAAATTTCTGCAAGGTTTCTGGCGTTTCCCGACAAAATTTTAACTATTTAAAAAATAGTGCTGTCCTCGGCAGAGGACAGAGCAATTTTTGAAGACTTGAGACTTCGAAGCCAAGGCCAAGGACTTGACCTTCGAAGCCAAGGCCAAAGACTTCAAAATGTGTCCTCCAGGCCAAGAACTTTCTCAAGGAATCCACCTCTGGTAATTAGTCATGAATCTCCATTGAGTGTTGTAGAGATGATAAGTGGATTTGGACCCGTAGATAATCCTACTATAAGTTTCAATGTAAAGCTTTATTCAGCCAAAAATATTAAAGACAGGAAAAACACAATATTATCACAACACTGCAGAACATTTTTGTTAAAAAAAAAAATTAAATAACTACATAAATTTGAGAAATTAGCAATGGCAGCAGAAAGATGTTTGTGTCTCTAAACCTTGCTCTTTAAGTTAAAATGGGAATTGTAGTGATTACTGTAGTTGGTCATCATAAATAATTCATGTAGTTCCATAAAAGACAGTGAATTAACATTACTACAGTACTTTCACATACGCAAATACAAACATTTAGTGTTTTTTGTTGCGAACCAAACAATGAGCTCGATGATGCTAGGTCAGACCCTGTGGACAATAATAAAAATACTTCAAATATCGAAAAAATAATGCCCCCAACAGGCTGTTTCGCCGTTAGGCTCTTTCGGTAGGTGACAGCAAATCTAAACAGTAAACATTAAAAACCGGCGCCCCAGCCATCCCCGAAAAACAAAAAAAAGCAAGGGCGTGATTACTGCCTGTCAGCTACCAGCGGGTAGGGCACTAGAATGGACTATCAAAGTAAGGCAGCAGCAGTATATAAGAGGATATGCTCAGCATACTGGGGCTGGATACAGTCTAACCAATAATCATTACATAAACTCAAAACTATCACGTGCTATTATGTATGACATCAGACGGCTAGAGCTCAATGCTGCATTTATACTACTGCCTGGTAACTATCATGCAAGGGTAAGAATACTTTATCTGAAACCAGACGAAGCCAGAAATCGCTAAAACAAAATTTCAATCGCTAACAACCGCCAACAAACTATACAAACACATACAAATGCAACATATATACAAAATACGTCGTGGTTTGATAACGAAGTAAAATATGCAATATATATTTATTACTTCATGTTAAGTAAAATTTCTAAAGCTCAGCTGATGTTCTAGTTAGCTTTTAGAAATCACTCACTTGTTACTCAAAAGACTAACTTTACTGCTGACGTTTTGCTGATCCTAACTAGGGAAACGTTAGCAATAAGGTTAGGCTACTCTTTTGAGAAGATTGATTTCTGAGGGATTTCTCAAAGCTAGTCTACAACACCAGCAGAACTCAAAAATTTGATTTATTTGAAATGCTTTGGTATACAACTATTGTACTTCAATCATTACATCACATACTTTGGGGTATTTGTTTTTGCTAGGAAATAATAGGCATCCTACAGCAAAATGTATTCTTTGAAAATGGAAAAAAAAACTTCATTTGGTTAGGTCAGCGCTGTTTGCATAGGCGTAGCCAGGATTTTTGATTGGGGGGGGGGCCAAAACACAAATCACATGCAATGACGTCATCAAAATTTTCAAAAAAAGGAAGTTTTTGCGGGGCAAAGAATTGTAAAACGGAAGATCTGAAGTCCTGGTCTGTTGTCACTTAACCAGGATTTTGGTAAAGGGAGAGAGCGAAAACTAACAGTTAAAAAGCAAAAATGTCTAACTTAAGAGACGTGTTGAGAAAGCTAGTGTACTCAAACGTATCACAGACGGGGGTTTGGGGGCAAAGCCCCCAGCCGCTGGGCGATTTTCGTAAGTTTTTGGAAAAAAAAGCTATTTTAATCCCATTAGATCACATTTCGCACGTGTTCACAGCCATTCGAAAGAACTAGATTTTTAACATTGAAAGCCAATCGAAAAATTTTGATTGTTCAATCCCCCTTTTACTTGCAATTAAATTTCAAAACACGTATAAATCTTGCATTTTGGTGTAAAATTTTAATTGTAAGTGATTTGGTCCATATAGGGGGAAGTAAGGCACATTGCCTGCTGCAATATTTTAGCAGTAAATAATAATCCACTCAAAGAATTTCCTTTCATGAAAATAACCAGTTATACGAGTACATGTACGGCCAGGAAACCCAGGACCACTTAATTTAAATTCAATAATTTGTTCAATAAGCATTTTCCTAGCTATTTTTCAAAAAGTATTTTGTGCGTAAAAACTGGCGAGGTGGAGGTGAATCATTGTTGAAACATGGTCCAATAAATGGTTACGCTTACTGAACATGTTATTCCTGGGGCGGATTTACATTGCGCGGTGCCTCTGGCACTTAGAGGATTTTTGCAACATCTTCCTGCCAAATATAAGTGAAGACCAAAAAAAGTCCTACTATCTAAGGACGGGGCCCTGGCACTGTGCCATATGGCAAATCCAGCGCTGGTTATTTCATTACGTCCGTAAAAAATTTAGATGAGGGCCTGAGGTAGCAACTTTTAGGAGAAAAAATTTGACTTCACCCTGGTTATACGTTTAAATTGGTAGGAAAAAATTGAATTAAGGAGGTGCGCTGGGCCCCCTGGTCGTCAATATTATTTATTGCTAATTACTGTTGTGCGCGTGTACTGTTGTATGCAAAGATGCTAAAAGAAATAGAAAATGAAGAAACAAGGCTTTTTTTGTCAAATTTTTGTTATTGGTGGCATTTCGATTGAGGGACCCGGGCCCCTGGGCTAACCCCTGGAATCGCCTATGATTTTAAGATAAGATCGCGCCCTTAAGTTCTTTCATAATAAAAATTCGAAGCAAAATTAAAATAACTTTTTTTCCAAAACGTGGAGGACTTGAGTCAAGTCACTTGACAGATTTTGAAACGTACAAGAATTGCATGATATTATTATGACGTGGACACGTGGTTGTCATTATTATTACTTACTTACTTACTTTTGTACGCGTAAATCCTAAATTAAAGAAACTGCAATTTCAGACAAGGACAACATATTGGCTGTGCTCTCATTATATTTATCATTGGTAGTTTTTCAATTGGGGGGTTTGCATTACCGCCTGTGTTATAGCATTAAGTTCATAACAACGCTGAACGAGGGCCTGGGGTTGCAACTTATAGGAAAAACTCTTAAATTTCTTACAGGTTGTGCATATAAATTATTAAAAATTTGATTTAAGGGGTTCCTGGCCCGGAACCCTTAGTCGTCAGTCAGGGGCTCTTTGGTTGTCAGTTAGAGGCCCCAGGGACCCCTGGTTGTCAGTTAGAAGCCCCGGGGACCCCTGGTTGTCAGTTAGAAGCCCCGGGGCCCCCTGGTCGTTAATTAGGGGCCCTGAAGCCCCCTGGTTGTTAGTTAGGGTCCCCGGGGCCTCCTGGTTGTCAGTTAAGGGCCCCGGGGCTCCCTGGTTGTCAGCTAGGGGCCCCTTTGTTGTCGAGTAGGGTTCCTGGGACCCCTGGTTGTCAGTTAGGGGCCCCGGGGCCACCTGGTTGTTGTTCAGAGGCCCTGGGGCCCCCTGGTTGTTAGTTAGAGTCTTCAGAGTCTCTGGTTGTTATTTAGGATCCCTGAGGCCCCCTGGTTGTCAGTTAGGGGCCGTGAGGCCCCTGGTTGTTAGTTAGGGGCCCCCTGGCCGTTATTTAGGGGTCCTGGGGCCCTCTGGTTGTCAGTTAGGGGCCCCGGGACCTTTGGTTGTCGGTTAGGAGCCCAGGCCCCCTGGTTATTAGTTAGGATCCCTAGGGCCCTCTGGTTGTTAGTTAGGGGCCCCAGGGCCCCCTGGTTGTCAGTTAGGGGCCCCCTGGTTGTCAGTTAGGAGCTCCGGGGCCTCCTAGGTGTTGGTTAGGGCCCCCGATTAAATTTTAGTTTGGGGCCCCTGGTTGTTAGTTAGGGGCCCCGGGGCTCCCTCATCGTCATTAATGTTATTGTCAATTACTGCTACGTGCGTAATTACTGGAAAAAAAACAGCAACTTAACATCGCTTAGACTACGTTGTCATAATTTTTATCATTGGTGGTATTTTAATTGGGGGGGGCCCGGGCCCCCCCCTCCCTGGCTACGCCTATGGCTGTTTGTACATGCTGAACTAAAATTATGGTGAATACAAAAAGAGATTTGCTTTGGCTAGCCACCCATCAACAGTAAAATGACTAAGAAAAAGCAATTCAAAATGTCGGAAAAAAGATCAGAGTAAAATCGAGGAAGCTTAAAAAATCATATTTGGCCTCAGCAACATCATTCACTTTATTTAAAAAGCAAACTTTCGTCAATGTTTAGCTGCTGCTGGGGATATGAAGAAGCAACAGTCATTATAAAGCTTTAAACACTGTACTCATTAATCGGCTTTTATCGAAAGTCCGTATTTAAGGATATGCGTATAAAAAACGCGTATCCGTAAATACGGATGTACGTATTTACTCAGCGCAATTTATCTATATGTGGAAATACGCGAATGCGTATTTCAACTAGCGTATCTCAAAAGCATGAGATAAATGACTAATGAGTTAGCGAATATATTTTATTAGGTTGTTAAAATATCACTAATAACATCTCAATTTTTTATTTACTGTAAATAAAAAAGTTTATAAGCTTCGACATTACTTTATTCTGCATTAAAAAAATGGGGTACTTGGTGACTTGAAGAAAAAAATCTAGGGCTGTTAATTAATAACACTATAAGCTAACTTGAAAACTTACCATATCACATTTTCAAAACAGCAAGTTATGTTACAGTTGTACACAACACATAGCATACCGGTGCAACTGTGATCAAGGCCTACGAAAGCGCATCAACCCTAGTCTAGGGAGCCGCGAAAAGTCTTACCGGTATAAAATCACGCACTGAATTAGTGGTAATGATACTCATAGCGTGATCATTCATCATAGCACTCATTTCCTGTGGAAAACAATCGTAATTTCCAGTCTCCGTACAGGCACTCCTTGACAAAATTTCTCTGTAAGGCCTTGGCTGTAATGGCGCAAGCAATGATCTCCAGCGGCTCGGTGCTATCACCCTGAGCCTCCGTAAGTAAAAACTTGAGTTGCTTTAGTTTGCTCAACAACCTGTGCAATTGGGACAGTTTACATACAAGAAAATTTTGCTTTGGATTCAAGCCCCCTTTTCTTAGCAACTTCGTTGGGCGCCTGACGCCTGAGCACTAGTCTATCGGGAGCATCAAAACAGTAGTCTAACATTACATTTTATAAAAGTCAAGCATAAATCTTTGATTGAATTCATAGTGTAAAGCCCTCTACAATAATGCCTAGATATGTTGTTACTTAGGTTTTAAGATTCTGATTTTTAAAAGTTATGCTAGGCCCGAAGTTAGGCCATGGGCTAGGCCCAAGGTTAGGCCAAACTTTTCTTGGCCTTGGAATTAAATTTGCTATGGCAAAACCGGAAACGAGCAATAGAATATCTTTTTGTACTTTTTTTGATTAACTCTCCCTAAAGTTGGTTTATCCTAATTTCATACATCTTTTTAAAAAACCTTTGTTTTCAAAAATTCAGTAACTAATTGTAAAAATGTGGTTGCCTTCAGTGATATTCGAAACTAAAGACACAAACTAGAGCACAAGTAAGTTTACTTTGCAGTGATTTAATCACTTATCAATATGAACTCCAATCAATTAATGCACAATCGCGTATTTTAAATGCTTGCAACAGGAAAGGATATTTGCTAACGCATTAATAGCAAAACATCGACTAAGTTGCTTCCATAGAATTTAATTTGATATGCTCGCAAAAACACGGAAATAGTAGACTACAAGTAACCTTTTACTGCCAAACAGATAGACCTCGCCAACTCGTTACACGCTTCGGTGTACTATGGCAAAAACGAAACATTCAATGTGATAAGCAACTAAACACTTAAAGAAAAACGTCGCTTAATCAAGTACTTTAGGCCTAGTTTTAGAAACTTGAAATTTCCAAACAAAAGATCCTAAAATTGATTGCAGAAAAAGTTTTTTACCTTTGTGTAAAAATAAAACGTTTTGATTTTGGTGAGAACCGAAGCAAATATTATAAGTTTCAAAGGCAACTATCATAACACTACACTAAACCGCTTTATGACGCCACACTGCAAAAAAATTTCTTTATAAATGCCTGAAAAATACGCATACCGTGTCCGTATTTTATTTTTTGCCTAGAGTAAAAAATACGCATGCGGATACACGCATGCTAAAATACGTGTGTTCGGTAAAAGGCAATATAAAACAAACCAGCAAAAGTTAAAACTTTATAAGCATATGCGTATTTTTTATACGCATATCCGTATTTTTTTACGCTTATGCGTAAATATGGACATTCGGTAAATAGCCGCTTTGGACGGCGTTTACTGATCACGCATATTTACGCTGCAGAAATACGCTTATCATTTGACTGCATGCATGTTACCTTTTTTTGCATTAACATTGAAAAAGATATCATGCGTAATTCCGCCTAAAAATACACAAGTTCGGTAAAAGCCGCTTTACACAGAAAAGCTTAAATCTAAATCATAGACCAGCAGCTCTTACTTAAGTCATGCTGTTTGTGCAAATGATGAGACCAAACCAGGAAATACACCACCTACTGTGACCTTGATTTCAATATAAAAAACAAAAACCATTGGCTTCAGCTGGAAATTTTGAATATTCTTGCCGCACACTTTTAACGTTACTGTACGATAATGTTAGCTTACAAAAACGCGACGGTCACCTAGGCTCCTACTCAGTGGTCACCTTTACGTCGCATTTTAATTTACATTTTACGCGATACTAAAAACGCAACAAAAGAGAGCGACAAGCGCTGCAATCTATCAAAAAATATAACAATTGCTTTTGCGGAATGCGAAGGCAACATCTTAGCAACTGCGCAGAAAATTACTTAACGTTGAAATTGTCATGTTGGATCACTTAAGTTACGGTCGTAACAGTATTCTTTGGCGTAAGCATATACTTGTAAAACTGATTTTTTGTTATGTTTTTTGTTATACTTTAGCTCTCTTCAGATAAAATAAAACTCATTCAAAAACTGTGTGATTGCAAATAGAGACGGTTGTTAAGAGGCATCTTGTAATCTTTTTTGTACTTCTAGTTTGAACCTCAGAATGCCGAAAGAAAGTTCCACTGCCATTTCACCGTCTTCGTATTGTTTGAGTAGCTGATTTTTTTCTGCAGAAGTAATTTTACTTTGTATATCTTCAACAAAATTACTTGCAACAATCTTTCTTCCGATTTTGATTACAGGTTCGCAAGCATTTGCAATAACGTCATTTGCAACATTTAATGCTTGTCCCACTACTTCATTGACTCCAGGAACAGCATTTATGACTTTGCCACAACCCCTAATAGCTCTAAAAAGATTATATCCTCCAGCTAAAACTGAAAATCCCAACTTTAGGCCAATCATGGCATATTGTATTGTAGTTTGGGAACTCTCCATTTTTTTCAAAAAAACATCAATATCTTCATCTATAGCTGCACTAAGCTTGTTGGAATGCTCCTCGAAATAAACTTTGCATTGAGAAAAGATATATTCAGAATCCTTTTTATTTGCTGCTTGTTGACCGATACTTATTTCCATTTCTTCCAGCAACTTTTTGCGTTTTGCTCGTGTTATAGTGGCCCAACTTGCATTATCACTCAAACGAAGTTCTGCCCACTTTTTTTGGCACTTATTGTAGTCCAGAATCGCTTTTTTGTATGCTTGATCCACATGAAGGCATACAGTTAAGTTTCTTACCGCATGAGTAAGAACACGACTCAATTCTTCTTCCCATTCAGCTATCAATTTGTTCGAGTAATATTCTGCAACTTTCTTCCTGAAACTAGATTCTTGCTTTATCTTTAGTTCTTTGAGCTCGCTAACTAAGCTCTCTTTTGTTTTTTTCCATATTTCTTGTTTTGTTGATAAATCAAGAAATTCTTCAACATGGCTAATCACGTGAAAGTTCATTTTTAACCTGAATTCTTTCATTAAAAATGACTCGTGATCCGACACATCAAGATGGAGTCCAAACTGAGACACATATCCTTGAATATTTTCGTAGAGTTTTTTGCACTTGAGTAGCTTGTTATGAATAGTTTTGATTGTGCGCTTACATCCGCTTTCCATTTCCTGAAACAGTTTAAAAGTTTCTTTTTGAAAATCATCATTCAGATCAGTTACGCTGCAAGTTTCGCGCTTCACTGCATCACCAGGATGCGGCAACAGACAGCAAGGTATGTTGTCACCAAAAGCGAACTTCAAGAATTCGCGCATCATTTTGTGCTCTTCTGCTTTGTTTTGATCATCTTCTTGAAACGCTGCTTTGAAGTACTTTTTTCCTCCTTCCATTCCATAATCATCATCATCCACGACATCGTTCGAGTCCCGAACAACAAACATGAGTGATTCTCTTTGCATCGTGTAGCACCTATCGCTGCCTCTCAGATTGGTAGCGCTCTTGTATATCGCATCCAAGTGCGTGCCTTCGATTCTGTTTTGTACATTGAAGATCATAAACGAACTGATTAAAAAACTGAAAGTTCCAAGAAAAGTTTGGTTTCTTTGGGAAGTGTTGTGGTCAAAAATTCCCTGAGTATCCGCAAGAAACAATGCAATCTTCTCTTCATTGTGCGGTATGACAATGGGTTCCTTTAAAATGTAGATTCCTTGAGTACACGGTTTTACGTCTCGTTTCCACTCAAAAATTTTTTCCACCTGTCCAGTTGCTTTGGACCATTGCTTGTAATCGTTTTTTTGATCACTTTTTTGCAAAAAGTTCCAAAGCAAATTGAGCAGAAAAGATTTTCCGGTACGGGATGGTCCAGCTATTGTGTAAATTGCCGCATAATGGTTTTCGTATTGTGGATTTCCAAGCACATCTTTTACAGCACTTATATCAACAATAAAGTTTTTTTCCCCGTTGTTTTTTTCTTCGGTTTTTGTGAGTTGTACCGGTACTATATCTGTAGATTCATCAGCATCATTAAAACTTGTGTCTGCAAAATTTCGTGACATATTAAGCCGAAAAGATTATCTTGAAAATATTTCTAGAGAAGAGTATGAACTCAGTATTAGCCTACCCGAAGTCCAAAGTAACCTAAACAAGTAAATTTTTTTTTAATGACAAAATTTTGAATGAAATTTGACACGGCGCAACACACTCAAACAACATACACTGTTCTTTTATTGAAAGAAATATTAAATAATGAAGTATCATTTTTATTAAATAAAAAGTTGATCAAAGTTTATCTTCAACTAAACAGGACTAAATGATCAAAGATCAAAGCAAATCATAACATTTATCAACAGTCACTTAAGGCATTCTTAAATATTCGTTAATGATCACAGAAAATAACTTCTAAACAACAAACCAAGTAATTTAGCAAAACTCGAAATGTACAGTAACTTTGAAAGTATTTACTGGCAGTCTTTGTTCTTGTTTCTGGACGTGATGATGGCTTTGTAAACTGGGTAGTTTCTCAGAGCTTTTCCATTCAGTGATGTGTTGGCTGTTTCGACAGTTGCGAGTTTGTTTTTTTTGTTTTTTTTTAGCACGTCTAGTTAACCCTATTTTACGCCGTATATTTGATTAGTACCGCGGTACTTTTGTACTCGGTACTGCTCATTTCTTTAGTTACTAACTACTGCAGTCACGATGGGTTATTCAATACAAGCTTAGTATTAAAAAGTTTTTGGCACTTGTAACAAACACGTTCTCATTTTTTCTAAGTTTACCAAAATTAAATAACTTTATGCGAATCTATGACTCATGCATATTACTAAAAGCTTAAAAACGTTCCCAATCAAAGCTGCCATGGAGTAGCTTAAAGTGGTAAACACGAGTATTTTGCAAATGCAATTTTTACTTGCTTTACTTACAATTATAAATTCAACGAAAGATCATATATTCGACAGAAATAAGTCAAGGGATTACGCGAAGCACGCTAAATACTATCCGTTTATAAGCCGCATTATTTAAGGTTAGGTAGCAGTTACGTAAAAAATATACCTCTTTTGACCGAAATTAACTTTCAAAGTTTGCCACAATTAACTTCAAACATGTTAACACACAATGTTTTTTGAGATTTTTTTATGACTTGATGTTATATGCAATCGGCCATCTATCTTTGTATCGTCAAAACACTCTCTAGAAATGATAAAAGTCCTCTCGAATTGGTTCATCCTGTTTTAAAACTTTCCAAAACTGAATAAAAGAAAAGTGTTGGCAACGGAATGACTTCAATCGTATAAAACTTCAAATCGAGAAATTTAATTAGTTTTTACATCAATTATAGCAAAAACTATTGAAAAAAAATTCATTTTTTTTCAAAGTAGAACTCTATTAAATGCATTTAAATCACTAAAATGTATTAAAGTCAGATAGAAAAGCATGCATTTTGCTGCGAATGAGCTATCAATCAGATATCTACGATGAGTAGTTTTCGAGAAACGTTATTTTGGTCTTCTGCAAAAAATTTTAACAGTAGGATGTCATTTTTAGGGCTTCAAACGACGTTGATTTTCAAAAATATTTGTAATTTTTTTCGCAGTGTTTTTTCACGACATGAAAATTTGGACCGAATTATATCAAAATGTGAGACCGTTATTTTATGGTTAACTTGATCTTTTAGTAATTTAGTGTTTTATAAACAGGAAGAGAAGCCCAAACTACTTTTATTTTACTAGGGACAAAAGCAACAATACCCGAATAAAAAGCTGAGGCTGCAACATCAACTGAATTAAATGGAGTCGCAAAAAAAGTCGTCAAAGTATGATAACGGCATAACTTTAGCGGAAAAGATTTTAATTTCACGGAAAACAAAGGTTATTTGATCGTTTGCGTGCTATCTGGCTTAAAGAACGATTAAATATTAAAAGCTCTGGCCAGCAAATGTCAAAACATTACAACTAAATTATTATCAAAAAATTGGTTGTGGCAACATGACAACATCAGCTTCGCATTAGTGGCTTTAAACGAGATTTATCAGATCATCAATTTTTTATTTAGGAGACTTGAAACAAACGCTCGGATGAAACGAGGAGAGCATTGAAGAAAAAAAGTTTGCTTTTTTTGCAAAGTTTTTTTTTGCGGTCTCGCGTATTCGACTGATTTGATTGGACATTTTCTTGACGCAAATGAACCAAGAAGAAAAAAGTCACGCTGATGGGACGAATCGGCATATTCTAGAACAATAAAACGAGAAGAGCAATGCGCGCTTTGCACTATTCGGTTGTCAAGAAACGAGAATTGTCAAAGTAGGCAAAGCTCTTGATTTTCAAAACAGTTTTTGCCCCCATTCTCACTTATGATCATGAATCTTCGGTACGGATTAAAAGAGTGCGATCACAAGTGCAAGTGTCCGAAATGAGGTTTTTACGAAGAATCGAAGGAGTTACGCTGTTTAACAAGGTGCGTAGCTCTGAGATTCAAAAATTTCTAAGCATTGATCCGTTACTTCTCCAAATTAAAAGATCTCAGCTTAGATAATATGGCCATGTAACCACTAAGCAGAATGCCTCAGGAAAGACTCTCCAAACAAGATTTACTTGCCAAAGCAAATTGGAGAAGACAAGTTGGACGACCTAAAACTGGATGAACCAATTACGTTAAGGATTTTGGATGTATTCGTTTGGTACCTTACACAAGCGAAATGATTGATGTGATGGAAGACCGCGAAGTTTGGCGGCTTAATCTTGAGCTGCTGCACCTCAACGGAAAAGCGGGCAATGAAGAAAAAAGAAGAAACGTGAACGAAAAAAAAAGAAAATAGACAATACTGTCACTTTTCAGTCTACTATTATACCCTAAAGTCTATGAACAAATCATAGGCTCTTTATTTATTACACTAGAAACAGAAGCGAGGAGATAAAGAGAAAAGCATTGACGAAAAAGTTCTGTCTTGTTGCAAAAGTTGTTTTAGTTTGTTTGCGGTTACTTTTATTCAATGCTGATTTAACAGGACATTTTCGTAGAACAAGTAAACCATGAAGGAAAAAGGCCTTTGCTGATCGGCCGTGGTCTCAGTCTGAAGTCAAAGTCAAGACCAAAACCGCCAAGACCGGTCTCGGTCTTGGTTTTGGAAAATTTTTGCAGTTTTGGTATAAGTCTCGTACCAGTCGGTCTCAACTAAAAATAGCAAGAAATCGTTGAACCAAACAATCAGGTTTTCATTTAAGAAACTATTAAAAAATTAGGGCTCCAAAATCAGAAGATTTTTACACTAGGTCACTAACTGATAAAGGTAAGGTCTTAAAATCAACACTTAACTTCAGAATTTAGTTGTTCTTTACCATTCGCATGTTACGGCCTTATTTTATTACCATAAGAACGTAATCAACATTGCTCCGAAAGCGTAAAACTTTAAAATGGCATCAAATCAGTTTGAAAACTACTACGTTTTAATTATCAGCTTAAAAGAGGAAAGAAAGCAAAATCAATGATGGATATTTATAGTTAAGGAAAGGCAATCGTATTAATTGATTAAATTGGCGTTGATTCCTTCCTTCTTGACACAGTATTCTATTTTCAATATTATAAGACTTAGTAGTTTATATTCTATCTTAAAACACCACGTCGGGGCTTCCTTAATTATACTCAATATTGGCAATCATGACGTTTCAATGCAGTAACCTAACCCACAGAGACCTACAGTAACCTGCATATGTGTTTAAAGCTCCCTGTGCTGAGCTTAATAACCGCCTTGCCCAAAGATAGAACTAAGATGGAGTCGTCGATGTTGTGAACGTCAGGTATGCCAAGAAAAATTATGGTTAAGGAATTCAGTTCATATTATGCGCTATTGTTACATTTTCGTTTGCGGAATAAGAAGGTAAAAAAATTAAAAGCACACTATGACGAGGAGATGCAAAAAACCTGAGTTGCAATTAATTGGATTGCACGTTCGTCGAATCTGCATCTCCCCTGCAAAAGTAAACGAGAAAACACAAAGCAAAACAAAAAAAAACATCAACAATATTTCAGGACAGAACGAACAAAATTAAGATAAACGTTTATAGGTACGTTCATACACAATAATTGGATGTAAATGCAAACTGGGTTTAAACAGTAGGCCAGTAAAATGAAGAAAATAATAATTCAATCATTAAACCCGATCAAACAATGTACATTTAATAACTGATGTTTCGCTAAACACTTTTATCATCTTCAGAGCTATGAAAAGACTCAATGGCTGACAGGGGGTAACCGTGTAACTATCCATCATAATTATTGCTGTCCTTGTTCAGACTATATACAATAGAAAAGCAAAGGCTGTGTTACAATCAGATATTTACGTCGCATTTGTGCAGATAAGCTTTACCTTGCAATAATTTTCGTATTTTTGTTTACGCCTCACAGGCTATTGCCGTAATTTGGTACGGTTTTACTGATTCAGTTTTCATAGCAAGAGCCAGCAACTAATATTAATTGTGTCTTTTTATTGCTATAAAGATGTTATAAGTGTTTAGCGAAACGTCAGTTATTAAATAATGTTTGTGCATTTTGGCTGTGTTTTTTATTCTTAGAATCATTGAGCGTTCCCACCTGTTTGTTCCAAGATATAGACTTGAATAACAACTCTAGCAATTCGAAGTAAACTTTTATGCGCAGCGAGAAATAAAGAACGAACAACATTATAACAATCTTGGCAAAGTGTTTGATGTAAAATTGTCTTCAAAATTTGTCATACAACTTAATCCTGATTTTTCTAAACAGTACGTACAACTATGAAAATTTAGAAAAAACTGTTTTAAAATTTGGGGTAAATTTTCCAAGTTTGCATCAGGAGTAGCTGTTTGTAAAATGAATTGAGCAAATTGTTCCAAATTTCAACTCCAAAAGTTTTAACAAAATTAATTCCTTGCAAGTAATGATTTTCAGTCATTGCAGCTCGTATGGGATAAGAGTCGATTAAAGAAACCTTTGTAAAATTAAGTATCTCATCAACCATTACAGGACGTTTGTTCGATTAGGGAGAACCGTACGTAGTGTTTGAAGTAGAATACCTCTGGAAAAGCTGGGTAAAAAAAGAATGGAGCAGAATTATATCTCAGGCAGGGCTTTTCGGATCGGGTTCAGGCCAGTTCGAACTTAAGATTGACAAACTGTCGAGCATAATTCGGGCGTGATATACGTGCTTGCCTAGAGTTTTCTCCTTTTAGATGGTATAAAAGCGTATAAAAAACTTGCCGACCATAATTTAGAAAAAATTGTGTCATTGGTTCTTGGCCTTAAAAATTCCTATCTTTGGCCTAAAGTGCATCTGAAGTCTTCAAAAAATCGGTCATTGGCCTTGACATAGGATTTTTTTAATCCTTGGTTTTGGCTTCAAATGTTGGGTTCTCGACTCCACTTATTTTGATAACCCTTTCGAAAATGCTCAGAAATCGAAGTGCGACAAGAAAGAAAGACAGAGATTGGAAAAAGCGCGGAAGCAAAGCTATTGGAAAAAATAAATGAGAAGCGGTCCGACAGCAACGAACTTGAAATTGTTGAAATGAACTTAACAATAATAAAAAATAATAGCAAAAAAAAGATAATAACAATCAATTTAGTAAGAATAATAGCAAGAAAATGTGGATTTTTTTATATGTTAGATTGAAAAGTCAATGGAAATGTTAGAGTGCCAAACGGAAGGGTCAATCTCAGTTCTGCTTCAAAATGTTGCGTTTGCAATTTGAAAACTTCTTTTTCAGCAGCTGATGTTTTTCTTATTCGATTACAATACTTGTTTTCAGCAGCAATTTTTCCACCTTGCAGTAAAGCTTCTACGGCATAAAGACTACCTGCTGTAACAGCGGCAAAGGGACCGAATGCAGGAAAAAACACCATTGCAGCAAACACCAAATTTGCTGTTTGAACTAAACCGATCCCACCACGTATTGCGCGCTTTATTTTTAAAAAATTTTGAACGTCATCATCTACACCTGCTGTAAGCTTATTTGTATGACTGAAGAAGTACTCTTTGCATTTCGTAACGATATCTTCTAAAATTTCTGTTTCTTCTTCGTGTTGATAAATAGATTCGTTCATTTCTTGCAGCAGAGTATTGCGTTTCTTGCGTGCAAGAAAAGTGAAGTTTGAAGCTTGTTTCAAATGATGTCTGGCATTTCTATTTAACCATTTACAGTATTCAAGAATAGCTTTTTTATACACCTCATTAACACGTAAGCAGATTTTAATGTTTCTTATTAATTGAGAGAGAACGCGATTTAGTTCTTGGCAAGATTTATTTCTAATTCTTTTTGGATAAAATCTTTCAATTTTTTGTTTGAAATTTGACTGCATCTTTCTCTTGAGTTTTTCAAGATTATTTAGAATTGCTTCATTCGAACCTTTCCATAAGTCTTGATCGCTTATTGTTTTCAAAAATTGGTCAGCTTCGTTTTTCAGATGTGTTATTACTGCAGCTCTAAAATCGTTTAAGCAAAATGTAGTTTGTTCATCGACGTCGAGGTCTGATCCAAATCTAAACACGTAATGCTGAATAGCTTTAGAGAGTTCTCCGCATTTGCAAAAATCTTGTATCTCTTTGATTTTGTGGTTACATCCGCTTTTCATTTCTAGAAACAATTTATAAGTTTCTCTTTGAAAGTCATCGTTCAGATCAGCTATGCTGCAAGTTTCTCGTTTTACTCCACCACCAGGATGCGGCAACAAACAACAAGATATGTTGTCACCAAAAGCGAACTTTAAGTATTCGCACATCATTTTGTGTTCTTCAGCTTTGTTTGTATCATCTTCTTGAATTAAAGTTTTGAAGTACTTTTTTCCTCCTTCCATTCCATATGCATAATTTTGGTCGTCGTCGTCATTATTGTCGTCCCCGGCATTGTTCCAGTCCCGAACAACAAACATGAGTGATTCTCTTTGCATTATGTAGCACCTATCACTGCCTCTCAGATTGGTAGCGCTCTTGCATATCGCATCCAAGTGCGTGCCTTCGATTCTGTTTTGTACATTGAAGATTATAAACGAACTGATTAAAAAACTGAAAGTTCCAAGAAAAGTTTGGTTTCTTTGGGAAGTGTTGTGGTCAAAAATTCCCTGAGTATCCGCAAGAAACAATGCAATTTTCTTTCCATTGTGCGGTATGACAATGGGTTCCTTTAAAATGTAGATTCCTTGAGTACACGGTTTTACGCCTCGTTTCCACTCAAAAATTTTTTCCAGCTGTCCAGCTGCTTCGGTCCATTGCTTGTAATTTTGAATTTGATCACTGTTTTGCAAAAAGTTCCAAAGCAAATTGAGCAGAAAAGATTTTCCGGTACGGGATGGTCCAGCTATTGTGTAAATTGCTGCATAGTGGTCTTTGTATTTCGGGTTACCAAGAACATCACATGCAGCTGTTAAATCGACAAAATGTCTCTCTTCTCCTGAGGTGTTTCGTATTGTCGTTGTAAGTTGAACAACATCAGTTGGTTGCGTGAGAGATCTAAGCAAGTCGGAGTGACACCTGGCTATACTGAATTGCCTGTGCGGTGATGTGTAATCCATTTCGATAATTTTTTTTTTCAAATCCCTACCTAAGATGTGAAGTAAATTGAAAGGAAGTAGTAATTCTCAGGTTGATGCTTTCGTGAAAGAGCGATGATTCATGTTCATGTTGAACTTACCGCACTGTATAAGTAAGTTTAATACGTCACAGCTATAACCCTATAAATTGCCTGGTCATTAGATCTAATGCTTTTAATCAAATTTAAACTAAAAAGTCCCACAACAAAGTTGCAAATCACTATTCTGTGAGGGAACCAGCAAGTTGGTCGAGCGGAACGTGTTCGTCTCTGGAGCGGGAGGTCTGAGGTTCAAATCTTGGGCCTGTCAAATCGGGCACAGTGTTGCCAACGGCTCTCCACCGCTGCGACATTTTTTCGGAAGGAGCTGTGTTGCCTGGATGCAATGACGCGAAGATGGACTCCAAAAATTCGTTACACGCTTCGGTGTAATACAGCTAGTATAACAAAAGATTTATTTTGTGGGGTTGATTGATGTTCCACAGTGGCTGTCTACTCTTTAGTAATCAGAGCCCAGCCAATTTTATCTGCTGCTAAAAAAACACAAATATCGCAGTTGGGATGTTTTTGTTGTTGTCAATCGCGGCTTTTTCTTCGGATTTATGGATGAGATCATAACGCAGCAGAAACACTGGACCAGAGAATCTTAGCTGGACCGGATAATTTGGAAAAAGCATTCATTTCCACACCATTAAAAAAGTGGACATCCTATCATCTGACGGGCGACCATTGCTTATGGGTATATATTAATTGGTAGGTTTCTACAACCTGCTATGGCTGGCAGCTAAACTATTTTGCCCAAAACAAAGCAAGGATTTACGAAGCATTAGTGATGGTTACAAAAAGTAAATTATTAGCAACAAAAAGTTTGAAATAAAATTGATATTAAATACACTTGCAATAATCAAAGCAACAGCAACTTTAAAAAAAATCGTTAACGTAAACAAAGCACTTTTGCCGCAAATTCTATTATAAATAAACAAAACGAAAAAGAATCAACAAATATTCGTCACAAAAAGCGATGGTACAACCATGACATAACTAACAAAATGGCCATCAACAAACGCACTAACATATTAAAGATGGTCCTACAAAATCGAAAAAAGGATTTGACGAAACTGCAAAACAATAGACACAGCATCACATAGTTAAAAAAATACTCTTGGAGATTAAGCTTTATTAAAGAAAGCTACTTGAGGAAATGAAGATGTGCCCAAGTTGTTCCACTATTTGATTTGTCCATAAGGTTAGATTTAATGCGTTTGACTCCGTACCATTGGTAACCCTGCGTTTGAACATTTGTGACATTAGAAAATGATGATTTGACAAATTTTTTGCAGAATAAGCAATGCAAAGATCAATGGCAAACATTGTGTTGCTTTATTTTCCACGAAATTTTGTGAAGCATCCTTTTCTGATGTCACAAAAGCTAGTAACGCAGAGTTTCCAATAGTACTAAGTCAAACGGATTAAATAGAATCTCGCAGATAAAGAGAATTTCGTCTAGCTTTTTAAATCTAGCTTTTTAATCACATGCAATCCAGCAAAATAACGTACAAGAATCCAACTAACTGACGATGCAGAATTAGACTATTCTATATTAAGTTGATAATTTTAAATTTGTCCAACTAAGTGGAACAATATAGCAATAAAAAGGCTTTAATCTTTAGAATCATGGCTGGCCAACCCGCTGCTCGCGAGCCGCATGCGGTTCTTTGCCCGGTTCCATGCGGCTCTTTTCTGCAGGCCCTATTTCTTCTAAAAATGTACTAAGTAGGCTATATAAAAATGCAATCACGTTTCTGATTTCTATTTCTTGATGTTGTTTGCTGTAGGGAATTTCCACTTTCCGTATTGTTCTTAGTGCTTGACACGAGGCATGCTCTTCAGCTGGCAAGTGGGTTAGACAGCGAATTGTTTTGTTTTTAACCTTACATCCTTTTTCTAATAAACGGTTTATCACTTTATTGAGTGTATAACAATAGCGCCTGCTTTTCAGCCGATTGCATTTCGAGTAGGGCAAGGAGGCTGTGTGCTACAGGCTAGTGGTTTATAAATAATTAATTTATAAATATTAATTTAGGTTTATAAATATCAAGTTGTTTTAGTAAATAATTTGTGCTAAGTTTGCTCTCAAATGGCAGGGAAAAAATGCACAGCAAAACGAAAATATGAGAATGAATACAGGACGTTTTTAACAGAGAGAGCTTATATTTTTTTGTTGAACGTAATGGCAAGCCATTCTGCCTTATATGTCAGGCGCCTATAGCGCATTTCAAAGCTTCAAATCTTCCGCGCCACTTCAGCTCACTCCATGCTATCTAACAGCAACAGGAAATTTTCGAAAGGGATTGAACTTCGCAAGCACACGTTGATTACTTTAAAAAGTAAGGCAGAAAAGCAAACACAGTTTTTCCAAAAATTTATGAAGCACTCAGAGACTGTAACGCTTGCATCGTATCAAATGGCTTGGAACATTGCACGGGCCAAAACGCCATACAATGAAGGAAAATTCGATAAAAAATGCCTCTGTGACGCTGTTGAAATCTTGTCTCCTGAAAACAACAAACTGAAAAGAATGGTAGCAGATGTCCAACTGTCCTGCCACACTGTAAAACACAGAATATCGGACATTAACGCAGTTATTGAATCACAGTTGCACTCTGGCTTGCAAGTATGCGAGTATTTTAGTGTCGCATTAGATGAGAGTTGTGAAATACAAGACAAGCCTCAGTTGGCAATATTTGCACGGTCTGTTTCAAACGATTGTTTGATCAAAGAAAAGACAGAACCCGAGGCATATATGTGAAAGAAGCAATGATGACAGCATTTCCGAAAGCAAATATGCCCATAGCAAAACTAATTGCAATAACCACGGACGGAGCGCCAGCCATGATTGGATCTGTGAACGGACTTGTGGGGCTGTGCAAAGCTGACCAAACATTTTCCGAGTTTTGGAATTTTCACTGCATCATTCACAGGGAGCAACTCATGTCTAAATCATTGAATTTGGACAACGTCATGAAGACTGTGATGGAAACTGTCAACTACATCTGCACGCATGTGCTTAACCACCGGCAATTCAAGAATCTAATCGCTCTGCTGGACCAAGGGTTTCCAAATGATCTGCCGCTGCACTGCACTATAAGGTGGCTGTCAAAAAGCCAGGTACTCTCTCGCTTTTTTCAGCTCTTAGATGCCGTGAAACTGTTCATGGAAAAGAAGAACAAGAACTATCCCGAACTCTCGGACCTCGAGTGGATTATGGACCTGGCCTTTTTAGTCGACATGTTGTATCACTGGAACAGATTAAACCTGAATTTGCAGGGTAAGTTAAAAATGCTTCCCGACCTAGGGCAAAGTGTATTTGTTTTTATCAACAAACTGAAGTTGTTCAAGGAGCATATTCAAAAGGGAGATTTAACGCATTTTCCAACTTTGCTGAAAGCTAGCGGGCAAGTCACTAGCGCTGCCCTGAATAAGCAAAAAGTTAGATATGCAACACTTCTTGAAACCCAGCAAGAAAGCTTTGCGCCGCGGTTCCGTGATCCACAACTGAAAGGCCACACATTACGTTCCTCGTCGACCCATTTAATTCTAAGACCGACTGTTTGAAAGCCCCTCTAGTCTCAGATGAGGTTGCAGCTGAGTTGGAGATGATCGATCTTTGTAAGCAGAACCAACTCAAACTTGCTTTAAGGGAAGGAACCATTGAGTTTTGGAAAAGTGTGCCAATGAAAAAGTACCCCAATGTCAAACGGGCTGCGCTTAAGATACTAGCAATGTTTTGGTCAACATACGTCTGCGAGTCTGTGTTTTCTCCCCTAAAACTAGTGAAATCAAAGCATCGATCTGTTCTGACTGACACTGATGTGAAAGAATTGTTTCGATTGGTAACAACGAAATACAAGTCAGATTTGAAGAGGATTGTGCAAGACAAGGAATAACAGAAGTCCCACTTAGTAGCATGCATAACAATAAATGGCTTGTAAATTTCTGTCATTATCATGTTGGTGTGTGACAATAAATCTAGCTGAGCAAAGGTATGTGTGTGAGTGAGGAAGAGATGGGGCGATGTTCATGTTTTTTTTTTGTTAACTGTTGCTCTTTAAATAACGTAACATTTCGGTTGCATTTTTGCAAAATTAAAGGCACATTTTAAAGTTTTTTAGAACACAAAAATATCGTCGTAGAATTATGTTAAATTGTTGACTCAGGCTCGTGTGCATTGGAAGCTGAAAGCACGATAAAGAACTCGTTGGTTTGATGTAATGTAATTTAAGAAAAGCTTCAAGCAGAGGGATCACTGCCCTTTGCAGTTGGATGAGTCCATTATAATTGCATAGTAACCAACAAATTTTTCAGCAATATTTTGAAGAGTTTCTATAAGTTATACCAATACGTTTAAACGCATTAATCCGTCAGAATTTATTTCGGTTCTGTTAATCATGAACTGGATGTCACTCAAACTGGCAGCTGGTGAAAGTATTTTTTCGCCATTTTCAGCGTTAAAACCTTAAAATTTTGTTTTTAAATTATTTTTCGAACAATTAAGTATAGTCTCAGCATTGTGTAGCTACGAAAAGTCTCATTTGTGTGAAAGAATTTCATTATTTTTGATTGTTTACAGAGCGTTCAAACAAGTAAGCTAAGAGATAGTAAAAAAAATGCATTTAATAATTCAACTCCTGGGCCCTTTGAAGTTTCTTGAGCCTTGCCTTTACCCTGCATCACAACCATTTAGAATTCCATATTTTAAACGATTCTAGTTATGCTTAGGGAATACACAAAGGCGCTTTGATTACTCAAGTGCATCTAAATTCATTCTCCACACAGTGCGGTCCTTTGAGTAAAATGTGGTGGTTTCCATGGCAACAACAAAACAAAAAGAATATTACTTCATCGAAAATAACTTTTCAATTTAACAACGTAAAATTAAATGAAAAGCTGGCAGCAAACAAATATTTTTGAGCGACGGTTTTATTGGTTAGTAGGAAAAGAGAATTTAATATTGTTATTAATCGAGCAATATCGCGTTCGTCTCTGGAGCGGGTGGTCTGAGGTTGCCAACGGCTTGCCACCGCTACGACATTTCTTGGAAAAAACCTGTAGCCCGCAGGAACATTGACGTGGAGATGGGCCCTGCAAACTCCGTACATACTTCGGCGTCACCGATTATAATGAAAAATTTGATTTAAACATATCAAGCATGGTGCGCTATCTTAAGATATAAAAAAAGCAAAACCATACAACACCTAAATTTATCGTTTATTTACGTAGCCCCATTGATGGAGAGATTTTGTAACAACATTTAAATTATTCCCTACAAAGCCTCTGCCGCTGTGCAGGCCCTTAAGGTTTCTCCAGTTCGGCCAAGAGTCTTGTCCAGCTGGGGAATAACTTTGTTAGAGAAGCTGAGGGCTGCTGATGAGAGCTAAAAGCTCGAAACAGCGCTGTCCAGCTCTGTGCATCTAACAATTAAATTTCAATTTGCAATTGTTCATGTTTAGGATTTAAGCCTTTCACATTTAAGCAGTGCTAGTGTTGTCAGCAACATATCTAGGTTTGCTTTTAAAAGCAAAAAAGAATGCACCAAGCGACGAAGTTCAGGCCCCCCACAATGAATTAATTTTAGATCAGATTTTGAGTGATTGTTAGATACAAACTGCTGTCTGTTATGAAGATACAAGAAAATCAAATTATAAGCCACACCCCTGATATCATAGTTGTTCAGTTTCGTAAAAAGTGCGTCATGTGACACTTTATTGAAAACTTTCTTTAAACTGACAAAAGATGAAGCTGCGTAACAAGTTTCATTAATGCTATCGTAACAGGAGGTGACCACATATTGCATTGCATGCACTGTGGAAATATTACTTTGAAATAAAATGCGTGTTAATTTTTGTAGATTACACTTTGTGGTTTTTGAGAAATTTGTAGAGGCGTGTATATAGAATTTTTCCATGGTTTTATAAAAACAAGTGAGTATCGAAATGGGGCGGTAATTGTTCTCTTCATGTTATCTTTTGCTCCAATTTTTTCACAAGATGGCGACCCTGGCAGTTTGCAACTACTAGGAAAAACACCTTACGTAAACACATATAAGTTTAGGAATGAAAATTAAGATATGAAACAATAGGTTTTCCAATTAAGAAATGAGATAGCAGACAAAGGTTTTCCAAGGTTTTATTTTTAGTTGACTTTGAGTTCTGGTTTGTTGTAATTGATTTTCTTTTACTGTTTTGTTGGATGTTAAAAGTTACTTGACAGAAGTAAACAATAATAGGCAACATTCAATTTTGTATACTGCATAATAGCCTACATTCAATCTGGGACAGGCTTGACACTTCTAGCTTTAAAGAGAGTAAAAATTTGACCAAACTGATGAACACTTGTGTGAAAGCTATTCTGAGGTGATTAGGGAAATAATGATCATATAAAACTCTAAGTTAAGATTGTTTTACTAGCTAACTCAGCACAAAGAACGCGCTACTGCATCCTGAGTGCTTTGAGCGCTACTGGTTTTAAAGCTCTGCAAACACCAATGAAGCATTTGCTCTGGCACTGATACATCTATCGTGGCAAAAGAAGCTCAAACTACTACAGGTAGCTGAACTAGCTCTCTCACAAATATTTTCAGAAATTAACACAAGTGACCCTCGATGATAGCTGATCCCAAGCAGAAATCCTGAAAAGAATGATCACTTGATCTTTGCTAAAAAAAACACTTTTTCTGTGAACGCATCTTTTCTGAAGTGAACTGCTTGATCAAGACAAAATTTCCTTGTTTCTGCTGAAAGCTCCGCTGTAACTTAAAATCAAGCTTCCGCTCTCCTGAATGCTTACCATCTGAATTGTCTAAAAATAATTATGCTGCTTGACAATTAATGCAACTCATATTCATGAGTTTTTCCAATTTGTGATATTTTTTACTTTCGTGACACGCTAATAGGCCAATCCCTCCCTTTTTTTTCTGTATTTTTACAGTATTTCAAAGCCTTATCACTCTACGACTCTACTTCACTTATTTTTCCGGAAGCTATGTTTTACAAAAAAGCACCTACCGCTTTTTTACCCACGCCCATATTTCATGTCAATTTTGCATATTATGCTGTTTTCTTGCATTAAAATTGTCTGGATCATAGCGTTTGTAGATTGCTTTCTCTTTTGGTTTTAATACTTTTCTCTCTTGCACTTTAATGATAATACTGATAAAAATTTTGAGAAATAAACTTAAACGAAGCAAAGTAGATACTAAATTTTCTTTTTTTACTCTACGGTACTTAAAGTGACGTGACGTTAAATTTTGTTGAACTGTTTTTGTTTTTTTTTGTCAAAAATTTAGTCAAAATTTTGCAAACTATCTGAAAAGGGGTTCGAAAGTGCTGAGCAACGAGTCAAACGCAACATGCAATTTCCTGTTCAACAGCATGAAAAAACAGCAAAAGAAGCCTTAAAATTTTCTTTCTGTTTTCAATAACAAAACAACAAATTCTAACTCCTGCAATCTGCAATTGGGTCCTTGTAGCCCGGCATCACTTGCATGTGGCTTGAAATAGTACAGTTCAGCAGCGGTCGTGCTTCTCCAATGCCCTGCACTGCGTCTGCTCAAAGTATCAATTGGTTTTTAAAATTTACAGCTTTTCAGTCAATCTTTATCACTTATTGAAGGATTGTCTCCACTGACATTTTTGAATCGACTGGGATCAGCGAAGTTTGAAGGTTTCATATTTGCTCCTTATCCTCTTCTGAACTACAGCAGCTTTCACTCTATCTCAATGCAGATCAAGATCAAGTTGACTCACATCGTGCGTTGACTGGTTCGTCGCAAATCGCAACAACAACTATCCAATCGGGTTTTTCCCCCTCATGAACAACGCATTTAAAATAACTTTGATGACGTAAGCCAATACCTATGAAAGTACAACCCCCTACCCCCCCCCAAAAAAAAAAACACTTTTAACGTCAATCTGTGTAGTTAATGAGTGTATTGTCTTTATTTTCAATTTTTGTGTGTGATTTAAATTTCCAATAAAATCAGATATACCAAAAAAAAGCTAGGCAATACCTTTGGTTAGATATACTGAAGGCTGCTGATGAAAACTAATTGTTCGAAACAACGCTGTTCAGCTCTGTGCAGTGTGCATCAATGACTCGAACTGCCTGCGGCTGCAGAGTTGGTGGTTGATCTGGCCACCTAACTGCGGGTGGAATTCGCTTTGACATCCCAGGAGTCGACCACGAAGGACGTTAAGCTTGTTCTGTTATCAATGATTAACAACTGAAAAAATTGGAAGAAAATGATTATTAGTTTAAATAAACACAAAAAATATTTCGCCGCTAGTAGTGCTAGAAAGCCGTCAGAAAGATTCTAAATTAAATATAAAAACATACTAGACACATGCGTCTCCGAAAAGTTGACAAAAAAAGCAAATTAAATTGATGAAATGATTTAAACTTGCACATTATCTGGAAAATATGTAATTTTTAGTTTAAAACCTTACTTTTACCCCCATCTGCTCAAAAACTGCGAAGTAATTTTTGGATAACTTTTTGTATAAACTTCTTAAGATCAAATACAGTCTATTTGCATCAAAATTTTCTTGCCACTCAAACTTTTTTACACGCTAGATTTTTAAGCGCCCTATAATTTACAACAAACGGCCAAAATGATACACAGCGGTTTGAAAAAGTAAATATTTTTTTTCTAAGTTTGAAATTGCTCTAAATTTCGCACTTCAGCAATATTTCATCTTAAACGGTCTTGAAGATGGCAAAATCAGTAATTCTCGGATTCGTTTGATTTTGATTGCTAAATTTTACTCTAAAATAATTTATTCAATCGGCAACTTTTTCGATTTAATTTAAGAAGTCTTTCGTAAGATCACGAATATTTTTTTGTTTTAAGGTGGTTTACAAACGCCAGCAGCAACAGGCCGCCAACGCCGTACCAGAAAAAGAGCAGTCTCCCTCGTTGTCAACAGCAACTGTTAATGCCACCATAACCAAAAACGAATTGGCTGGATGATATTGAAGATCGGCCTCCTTAACTACCATTCACTGCGCAAATAGAAAGCATCATGTTTTACGATCTGATACAGCCTTCTACAACCAGCAGCGGCATTGTCCTTATTTCATGACGACACCTTTTACGCCGCTCTGGTTTGGCAAACCAATTCGTGTTTTTGAGTTACAACGCTGTTTTTTAGAAATCGAAAGAGTTATAACCGTTTAATCGATGCTATTTTTTAGACATCGATAGCCACGCTGGAAGAGTTTTTACGATTCCGAGGCGGGATGTGACAATCAAAGAGTTAAAAAAGTTTGCAGGCTTGTTGCTTGTTATGGAGCTCCCAAACTTACTTATCATCTTTTTTGGTGGACAGATTTGATTTAGAATAGTTCAGTTTTCGGAGCAGCAACTTATATTATTATGTTGCTTTTATGCACAAACAGTCCAAAATACATACAGGCGTTTCTTGGTCTTCTAATAACGTCATTGCTTTTTTGGTTTGGTTGATTTGGCGATCATTTCATTATTATCTAATATCTTGATTAGCTTGATTTGGTAATGTCATTGTTCAAACAGCAACGCTACTACATGTTTTCACAAGACGGCGTGTAACTCAAGAAATAGCGAAATGAGTTTTTGTCTCGCCAATTCGTTACACTTTTTTGCATAATGCTATAAGTGCAGTACAATGAAGAATTATTCTTAACTAAGATCTTTGACAGATCTCCCTTCCACTCCCTTGCATTAAAGTTGTTGCTGAGGCTGCAGCCTTCCAACCACGGCAGCCAGCAGTTTTGCATGTGCTCGAGTCAGCAGTGGTTGGCTGGATACGACAGATGAGAAGTTTCCTTCACCACGACGCCCTGGCTGCTACCAAGTATGCTCTTTTTTAATGTCTATCCCCTTTGGTCACCACATGTACAAATATTTTTTTTTAGTTATTTTTCTCGTTCAGCTGTAATAGTGTAGGGCATTTGAGTCAGTAGTATTGTACTGATAACACCATCACGCGAAAGTAGTTATGGCTTCAAGCGTGCAATGTTAAAACAATAGTCAACCGTCACACACGATGGCTGGCAATAAGCTTGCGGCAAGTGAAAGTAAGCAAAATAAGTTTGAAAATACGTCAAAACCAAACAAGTTAATAAACAATAAGGCTTGCATTTTGACTGAGTTTTCTTTAAATTATGTAGGGAATATTTTTGTTTCGATTTTGGGTATATATTAGCCTACAGAATTTTTTGATCAAAATCATGTACAACTGTACGTTTCGTGTCTCAAAGGAGGTTAAAAAGCAAAATCTAACGTTAGTAAGATAGATTTATTTTTGGCAAAATAACTGCAATTGTTTTGCCACTTGCGCTCTAAATCATTACCGAAAGTATCAAACAAGAATTTCAAGTTATAGTCCCGCTAATTGGATATTAAATTTGAATTTTGTTGGAAATAACCTAGGTTTGGAAATAACCTAGGTTTGGAAATAACCTAGGAAATAAAACATACCTATAACAAACAGCAAATAAATAAGAAGTTTAATACATGTTTGATAATATAATTTCTTTTCGACTCTACTGTGCATAAAAAGAGAAAACCAAAACAAGTTTCTATCAAAAAAAGTTTCTATCAAAAAAACTTGGTTGGCCGAGCCCACCCCAAATGGCAGCAATGAATACCTACAGTGTGTATGTTTTGATTAGGTGAGTCACAAACCGTACAATTGTACAACCAAGTCAGTAACAAGTCGTACAATTGTACATCCCCCTAATTTGCTTATTTATAAAAAAAACTAAAAATTAAATATTTTTTTGAGTTTAGAGGCATATAAGAACCTATAGGACGAAAAACAAAATTTTTACATAAAGAACTACAATATCGTATCCGAAGGGGCTGTAATCATACTATCACACTTTTATGCACGGACTTTGTCGATGAGTTTTTAATTTTCGAATTTAATGTGACATTGAATTTGGTGGCTATTATGAGAAAAGTTTGTTTATCTGTGTGTGGTTGCCGGAGATAGTATGCTTTCAATCAGAGATGGGCACGATCTTGATCTTCAAGATCAGATCGTGATCTTGAAAATCAAGATTGTGATCTGATCTTGATCTTCAAGATCACGTTATTTTAATGATCTGATTTTAATCTTCAAGATTACATTTTTTGAGTAATCTTGATCTTGAAGACTAAAATCACTTTCATTTTTAAATGTCGCTTGGGATAAGCATCGCCGAGGCCAGGTTATGTGATATTCAGAAGCTATTTTATGGCTCCACACGGAATGGAGTTTAAACTGGAGAAAGTAATCCGCATTTGCCGTGGTACAGACAGGACAGGTACAAACCAATAGGGCAGTAGTACCAGTGCCTAACCTGCTTAATTGAGGAGAAAACTAATTACAAATCAGCTTCGTTAAACAAATTAATTAAATCTAATAAATTAAATTAGATCTAACACAAGTTGCCAATGGCCCGCCACAGTTGCGACGTTAAAATGTGTGCCCGTGGTGCTTTGAAGCGGAGATGGGCCCCGCAAGGCCGCAAACTCGCGACACCCATAATAGGTATTAAATGAGTATAATGAAGATTTGATATGTTTGATTTGATTTGATTGTGTTCTTGAATTCCGTTATTATTATATAAAACTATCTAAAGTAATAAACTAAAAGGTTAAATTATTTCTGAAGTGAAATAGGCAGAACTAATTTAATAGTTCACAGAGATATCATGTCTTACAATCCTACTTCATTTGACAACACCTTAATGCTGTCTCCGCGTCTAACTAAAAGGGTTTTCGTGATTATTTAAACTAGCAAAATAGCTACAAAAAAATCGTGGGCGTCAAATGCCTTTCGTTATTAGCGAAATCAGCACTGCCATTGCACATTGATAGTCAATACTGATACAGCATTTAACATTTATAGCTTACTTTTCCACCCATAATCACTACTGTCTTTAAGTACCAAAAGTAAAGTGATCTTGATCTTGATCTAAAGTCAAAGATCTTGATCTTGATCTTGATCACTGTGTTTGGGTGATCTGATCTTGATTTTCAACATGCATATTTTGGATGATCTGATCTTGATTTCCAAGATGACCAAAAGGTGGTGATCTTGCCCATCTCTGCTTTCAATTCGTTGTATGAATAAGAAAGTTTATCTGCTTCGTAATTATGCTTGTTCTTGTTGTACTATTGCAGTAGGGCGGTTAATTTATTTTTGTTTTGCTAGTTTTTGCTTATTGGAAATTGAGCGTCCTGATTGCTGTGAAGATTATTAAACGATATTTTTTGAATGTCGATTTCGGAGGTGTTTAAAGTTGAATGTCAAGTTATAGGAGCAAATCGCTGTTACTCAAATTTAAAGATTAAATGGTAATAAAAGCCTGCTTGTTTACGTCAATAAACAAAGGCGTTTTCTTATCTTTGATTTTCTTTTTTTACGTAAATTTACATTCAAACCACTTTATACTGCACACCCAGGGTTCGGTTGTAATTGTTAAAGACTTGCAGTTACGTCTTTATTTGCCAAAATGCCTTGGGCAGGGAGCTTTTTGACTTTAAGGGCTTTGAGTCAAGCTCCTAGTCCATTTGTCCGCCACTTGACCATGTCTTCACACTGATTATATATTGATAGTGAACACCAGGCATAGTAGTATAAAAGATTAGAACCAAGCAGGAATTGAACCGGATTTAATCACCCATTACACTGGTTTCAAGATACAATTCGCAACAACTCTGAACATGGTATATTGTGAAAGACGACATTTGATCTTGTTAATGCGGATGACAGACTGACTCACAGACTCAATAAGGTCCTTGGCTGTCTTTTTAAATTAGAAAAAGATTAAACATCTAGGCCAAGAGCGAAAGAGGAATTGTACCAATGAGAAAGCAGGTATATTGGAAGAGGGTTTCAGAGAAAAGTCATCATTACCGAATGACTTGTTTGGAAGTCAATTTTATCTTCCTCGGTGCAGTTATAGAAGGTCAATTTACTTCAACTGTGCTGCTGCAGGTGCAAATCAAGTTGCAAGTTCAAAGAGTTGGAGAGCGTTTTTTTATTCGCACATAAATTTACTAAACTATTGAACTAAAGAAGACACTCTAATACAGAAGCCTCACCTACAGCGCGGTGACAACGGTTTATTTCAGAGAGTAAATAGTTTTAAGCGTTGTTGACTGGCTTTTGAGAAAATAAACTTTTTCGGTGTAGTGAGAAGACCAGTCTGCATCTGAGCCTGCCGTAGCAAATTTGATTCGCAGCTACTAGTCATGCCTAAAGCACACAAGAGTAAGTCAGCACTGTTCTGGATTATTTGCCCTCATTAGCATCTCTAACCTGGTAGCTGAAATGGTTTATTTTTTATGAAGGGTTGAAACAGCTGAAGTTATTGCAACATCTTGACGTTCAGCTGGGAATACCTTTGAAAAGATAGCTGAGGGCTGCCGATGAGAGCTAAAAGCTCGAAACAGCGCTGTCCAGCTCTGTGCTTAGCTGAAGTTATGTTGGTTTCCGATTTTGTATTTGTAGGCCGTAACAAATTTTGTATTTGTGGTTGCTTAATGCATGCACAAAATTCACTCACTTACAGCACAGTATAAAACATATATCAGTAGGTTTACTCGATTATGATGTTAGGGCAGACCCATTTAGGGTCATTTTGGATTTTCAACTTGCCTGGGTGTTAGATTTTTGCATTTGAATAAAAAATGGGAAATCCAAATTTTTTTTGAAATCGGATCCCATTTACCTACTGCCCCTGGGGTTTTTTGATTCGTGCCCCCAAAAAGTAAACTAATATTAATAGAAATAGAACCATCACTGCTAGATATGCAATGTTGTTACTCATATTTCATTCTTTTTAGAGAGGAAGACATCTATGACCTTGAAAGTTGCATTAGGGTTACTTTGAATTTTTTTAATTTTTTGGTAATTTGTTGCTAAAAAAAATTATAACATTTTAGCCTGTATTGTCCAGTCAAAAGTCGGTCAGTTTAAGAAAACGATGTACTGCAGCAATAATCACACTTATTCAAATGCACATTGCAATTCTATGGGTTTTAGGTACTTGGGGGAAAGCGGGTACTTACAATAAGTTAATGAAGATGCTGTGTTATTTGATATGTCAAATAAAAACTTGGCTAGAAAAAAACTTTTCTTACCTTTTATTTGTCTAATTAGTGGAATGATTTTAGAAGTTTAATTGAAGTGGTGTTTAACTTAAGGATTTTGTTTCGGCAATGTAAAAGAATGCCTGAATGCATGTTTGATGCA
Organism: Trididemnum nubilum; assembly: GCA_963965965.1. Taxonomy (NCBI): domain Eukaryota; kingdom Metazoa; phylum Chordata; class Ascidiacea; order Aplousobranchia; family Didemnidae; genus Trididemnum; species Trididemnum nubilum. The sequence continues at coordinate 62,154 of CAWYPQ010000487.1, forward strand.
ATATCTGACATAATAGTAATTGCATCTAACTAAACAAATGATCCAAGATGTTTCTCTAATTTTAAATTTAACTTTAAAAATGTTAATTTTTACCAGCATCCCTTGCTAAGTGTGAACCCACTTTATATTAACTCTTGTATTTTACCATAGTTTATTGTTTAACTTTTCAAGAATGCACTGGCCGATTAATGCTAGCACAGAAATTGCCATGTTCGATCAATACAGCCAACTTTGTGGTGATGTAGTCAGCAAATCCTACTCTGCTAATTCTAACTCAAAAAAATTGAACAGATAATAATTCACATAAAAACGGTCTCCTATATCACTAATCAACTGATTTTGGTGCGTTACTGATGCAGTTTTGCTCTTACATTCTATGCTTGCTTGATTCTTTTTCCAGATCTTCAATTGCTTTTTTTCCAATCTCTTGATGTAAGCTTAGGCCGCAAAATTGAAATCTATGTGTAGTTGCAATTCTCTATATGGAAAAAGGGGCACTGCATGAGATGTTTGGTGGTATGATTTCCAGACCACAAACACAATTACTTTTTTTCTCTTCTATCAATTATTGTTTTGTGCTGTGGTCTGGTTTTTGTTTTCCTTGTATGTAGTATTGGCTGGAATGTAATATCTGTTTGAACCTCGAAATTTACAAATTTGATTGGCATTACCATTGTTTTGTTTTTTTTAAATTATAAACCGTAGGTAGGGTGGTAACTGACTTTGACCATACGGTATTTTAGTTGTCTCCCAACCATTTGTACTTACATGTGGTGTGTCTAAAAACCTGGAGTAAATAAATATATCTGAATCTGGAATTGTTCAGTTGACTCCATTTAGCCATGTTTTGTTGCAACACTTAAACAGGTAATCTCTGGACTCTGGCTGCTGGAAATTTAGTATTTTCCACATTAGCAATGCTGCTTTCCATGTGATTGGGATGGTGATAGTATCCTCATTTTATGACGGGGAGCAGCAGGTGATTGAGTTTGTAAACTTATATTGTAGCTTTGTCACTTGCAGCTGAAATTGCATGATGAGAGGACTGGTTTTGCACACTACCTGATTTGCATTTTCTCCATACCACTCAAAAAGAAATCTGATATAAGATAAGCTTCCAATAACTAACAGTGCAATATGCACAAAATAAGCAAACTCTGCAAATGAGAAATGAAATGTGAAGTTCCAAACAAAAATTTGTCAAATAGCTGGTCAATAATAACAGGTTAAACACATCTGTACAACTTTTTAAAAGAAATAAGCCATGCTTTAATCACTTTAGAAAAATCGCAAAATGACTACTCAAATGCTCTACTATCCTTGCCCATTTTAGAAACCGAAAAAATATAGAGGTGTGTATTTGAGTAAGTGTGATTATTAATATTGATGACCAGGTGGCCCGGGCCCCCTTCAAATCAAATTTTTTGCCATCCAACTTAAATGTATTACCCGGGAGAAATCTAAGGTTTTTGTCCTAAAAGTTGGAATAACCTTAGGCCTTCATTTAATCATTTTTGTGAACTTAACGCAATAACGTGACTACGTAGTAACCAGCTTTTGCACCAATTTCAAATCACAATCTACCTCGCCAGTTTTTATTTGACAAAACACTTTTGACAAAAAAAAAATTAGCTTGCAAAATGCTTATTGAGCAAACTATTGAATTTTGTTTTTGAGGGGGCCTGCTTCCCTTAGTCGAACATGTTCTCCTAAACCCGGTTATTTTCACGAAACAACAAAAATCTCCCAAGCAAGTACTCGAGTGATTATTTACTGCTTTAAATATTGCAGAAGGCTATGTACCTTGCTTCTTCCACCCGGGCCAAATCACTTACGAAATTTAACCCCCAAATTCGAAATTTGAATGTGTTTTGGACTTGATCTGTAAGTAAAGGGAAGACTCACCAATTTGATTTTTTTAATTTGTTTTCAAATCTTAAAAATTTAGTTATTTTAAATGGCTCTAAAAACGTGCGAAATATGTTCCAAGTGGTATTAAAATAGCTATTTTTTTTCCAAAAAATTACAAAAAATCGTTCAGCGGCCGGCCCCCAGACCCCAGTCTGTGATGCGTTTGGGTTAAAGAAATTTGCTCACCACGTCTTCCAACTTAGACAATTTTGAAAAAAATTTTAACTTTTGGTTTAAGACCACGTCTTCCAACTAAGACAATTTTGAAAAAAGTTTTAACTTTTGGTTTAAGTCCTTTTTCTTTAGCAAAATCCAGGTTACGTGCCAACCCAGGTCACGACTTTTGATTCTCCATTTTGCGATATCTTTGTACCATAAAAGTCTTTCTTTTCAAAAAATTTTGATCTTGTCAATGCGTGTGATTTGCAGTTTGACCCTTCCCTCCAGTCAAAAATCCTGGTTATTACACTTATGTACCTGGCAAATGTTTTTTTCTTTACTTGAATCACATTTGATTAAAAAACAATCATTCCTAATCTATTTGAATTGCGCTTACGCGATTGCGCACAAAATTGCTAAAAATACTTGCGGGGCAAGCGTCAGCGCAACTGTTTAAGAATAATTGCGGCGCAAGCTCTATCGCAAATAAAATAGTTGCGCCGCAAGCTTGCGCAGCCATTATTGCGGCGCAAGTGCTCAAGTCTGGTCATGCTCCAGGCGTAACTTGACGTCGCTTTCGTTGTGCTTCTTGCATGAAAATAAAATTGGTGCCAATAAATTCGTTTAAGCTCAGACTTTTGATTTGCTCCATTTGTTACCTCACTTGTGTATGAAGTCACACAGTCAGAAGCGTAAAAAATAATCTAGAATTGGAAGGTTTTCCTTCTTTTGGCGAATTTAGAGTACTTATGGGGGTTTTGGTCACGTTTGACATCCAACAATTTTATTTTGTCCCAAACTCACCCCTTGTCGTCAAATACTTGTCCCGTAATTTTTGTTTTAATTGCTGAAGGATCTACAAAAAATATTGTTGGTTGTTTGCATGACAATGGTAAAAGTTAAAATGTGAAAAATGCAGCATTTATAGCTTGTGCTTTTAACTGTTACAATCCAATAGTTACGTCACTGTCATTTGTCAAAGACTTGATTAATGCTTTTTGATCTCAAACAGCTTCTTTCAGCTGCATAGAAATAACTCTATAATTTATTTATTTCTCAAACTTGAAGATTCTACCGTTTGTGTTTTGTAGCTACGCGTCAAACTAAAAGTCTAAAAAACAAAAAAAAAAATATCAAAAACAACTTTGGAGTCAAAAATGCATCTTTTTCAAGAAGAATAACGTTAACATGGCTTGTACGAAAATTCACTAAAAATGTTTATACCAACTGTTGAGATACGGCCGCAGTGCTCCGTAATAGTGTTGGTTAAGCTGTAGGCCTTATACTGATTTTTAATTAATAATTTAACTAAAAATTTTAATAATGAAAATTTATATAAATGAAATTATATAATTAAAATTAATTAATAATGAAAATTTATATACTTTATTTTAAGTCAATTAAACTTAACTTGATTTGTCTGTAAAATTAAATTAAGTCAATTAAATTAAATTAAGTCAATTAAATTAAACTAAACTCCATAACTTGATTTGTCTAGCATGCAGCCGCTAATTTTTCAATTCCAAAAGATTATATAATTTTTCAGCAAAGCAAGAATTTATTTATACCACTTTATTCTCCTATAAAATTGAGAACAAATGAGGCTGAAAATTCGTGAATATTTAAAAACATCCAGTTTCAACTCGAAAACAATGACGTGACAACTAAGTTGTATCAGTTAAAAGCACAAGGTTATAAACTCATAGCCACTTCGTACTACCGATAAGTTTATTTATTGATTTGACGTTTCGCCTCCGAAACCGAGAAGCTTCTTTAGAACAATTTTCGACAGTGCTGCCTTTGCAAGTCCAAAAAAAGGCTATACGGTAAATGTCGCATTTATCATGTAGCTTACCATGTCATGCAAACTACCAACAATGCTCGTATTTTTGTAGATCCTTCAGCAATTAAAACAGACATTGCAGGAAGCTAGTTGACGATACAGAGCAAGTTTGGAACAAAACAAAACTGTTGGGTATCAAACGCGAGAAAAACCCCCATATGCACTGAAAAGTTGCCAAAAGAAGGAAAACTTCCGATTTTAGGTTATTTTTACGCTTATGACTGTGTGACTTCATACACAAGTGACGTAACAAATGAAGCGATTCGAAGTCCGAGCTTAAACGAATTTATTTGCACAAATTTTATTTCGATACGAAAAGCACAACGAAAGCGACTTCAAGTTACGTCAGGAGTATGACAGATGTAAAAATGCCGCCCTTTCAACATATAGGGGCGTAGAAAAGGAGTGAAGGACTTAACGCCGCTAGGTGGAGACCAAAAGTCATAAAACTTCAAAACAATTGCTTTGATTTGGCATAATTCGAATCCGCTCACAATATCTATATCATGACGTCAATTTGACTACAAAGTTTTGCTTGGCGCTCAAAAATGCGGAAACGTCACAATCGCTAAACCTACTGATGTTATTTCTATTTTGTGGTATCGGTGATATAATAAGGTTTTTGTGATGCAATACAAATCCAACACCTATGACAAAAATCGTGTGCAAACTTTTCTACCACATTGTTGCAAAACCTTCTGTAAAAAGTTTGATTTTTATATTAGTGTAGAAAAAATTAAAATTTTGTGTTTTAATCTTTTTTTACATGAAATGACGTCTTCTATAAAACAGCTGAATACCATGATGCTAAAATGCTGTCAAATGAAGTGGGATTGTAAAAATTTGTGAACTATTAAAGGATGATTTTCTTATTTCAGTTTAGGAATAATATCTCTTTAGAATTATTTCAGTTTAGGAATAATATAACAGTTTAGGAATAATTATACTCTAATTAATTATAATTATTTCAGTTTAGGAATAATATCGTTGTCTTACGCTGTGCTTTAGTTAAATGCACTTAATGCCGCTGGTGTGCATTTAAAAACCTAAAAGCATTCAAAATTAACCATACGCGTAACACAGTCCAACACTAAAAAAGATTCAAAAACAAATTGACTGCTTTTAGGGTAATTTGGGTGTGCTGAACACGAATCTGAAGTCATATTTTTGCTATCAAACTAAAATTTTTTGAAAATTTAAATTTCGTAATTTTGAGTTGGTTATGTGTTATGCACTATAGATGTATTGCTATATCATTTACCAGTGCCGGTATGTTAAGCTAATTGGTTGCAAAATGTTCTATATGTGCGCCTGCATCTTTAAAAGTGGCATCAGTAATATCTTATTAAATTTTGAAACTGCATTGGTCACATCGATAATGAATTTTAGTTTTCTGATTTTTGAACATTTTGATGCCTACTAATACGTTTAGTAGTTTAATTGCCTCGCTTACCAAAACTGAGCGTTTAGATGCTTTGGTTCAAATCTAACTTTGATTATTTATCAGGATGAAACAGCAATTTATCGGATTCTATAGTTGTTCGTATTTGCGTCACCATCATAGTCAGATCTTGTTTTTTTAAGCTGAAGGCTCTATCTTGTAAACTAAATTATTGTTTTTATGCACGGCGCTCTGTTTGTTGTGGTGCAGAGCAGGCACCTGAAAAACGTGGTCACTGAAAAAACGTGGCCATTAAAAAACCAAAAACAGCCAGCTGAGCTCAAGAACCTCGTAGAAAAAGTGTGATATTCCACACCACTCAACGAGTTGGCACTCTATTATCTCAAAAAAAAAATCACTGAAGTGGAGTAGGTACCCATTGCAGAATTGTAAGTCGGGCCGGGCTTTTCGGATCGAGTTCGGGCCTAAAGTTGACAAAAATGTCGGGCTTAATTCGAGCCTGAGACGCACTTTTTGTCTTAGGTGAAAAAAAAATCAAAATTACTTGGCAACATTGCTAAATTTTTTAGACCTAACTTAACTTTCGGATTTTTCGGGCATGATTTGGGCTTTAAATTAATTCTCGGGTTCGGGCCGGGCTCGGGCTTGATAGTTTCGGGTTCAGGCCGGGTTCTGGCCTGAACTTGTCGGCCCGTTTACTACTCTGATCCATTGGTTCCCTCTTACAATCCGCTGACTTCACATTCTGCTCAGAATAAAGCTTGGGCAGGTACAAATTAGGTTGTTTGTTACTTGTTACAGTTCCCATTGCCTGCCAGAAGAGCCATCCTTACGTTATAACTCAAATAATGTACACTATGTTAGGGTAAAAGGTGCTGCTACGATTCTACTAAAGTCGAGTGCAGTAGCCAGTAATTGCAAATGATGCTTGTCCTAAATGATGTTGCTAAGTTTTCATACGCTCATCCGCAAACAATCTCAAATAATGTTGCAACTGATTTATGGGGAATTGAAGTGATTTTTATAACTGTTCTAGAGGATTTGAAATGTCTTTCAATTAAAGAAGATTTTTGGCAATCAAAGCAATGCAATCACATTTGCTACTTCAGTCTTTTGAAAATTGTGAAAACGTAAACAAAGCTATATTTCTAACGCTTTAGTGAAATTAGAGGTTGAACACATATGACACTGGTCCTATGAATGAATAAATAAATTAAGTATTTTGGATCCCTTTGTTTCGCTTTAATCTAAGTGTTGCCCTATCCCTTATTTCCCTTGCCTCACACAAATTATCCAGATGCTTAACTTTTGTATAAAACAATAAGGTTGTTCATAGTTTTTCTTTGCTTGAAATAAAAAATAAACGAAGCATTCGTATGAAACTAGCAACCTTTCAGTAATCAGTCAAGCGGCCTACCAAAATAATCTACCACGCTTTATCTACTTTCAGGGAGTTATTCTATTTCTTGTTTGTAGTAGCTTTTACAGTATATTCATTAGAGGTGGAGTTGAGGTCACCAGGCTCGAGACCAAGGCCAAGGACACAAAAAAAATCCTAGGCCAAGGCCAAGGACAGTTCTTCCACGGACAGACACTCTCGAGGCCAAGGATAAGAATGCTCGAGGCCAAGGACCAAAAACACAAACGCAAGTGTTTTCCAAAAAATAAAAAAATAAAAAATAAAGGTCTTCAGAAAAATTTTTCAGGCGATCTACAAAAAAAAAAAAAAAAAAGGTCAAAAAATTTTTTTAGGCTTGCTCCACAAAATACGGTCTAGAAAACAATTTTTTAGCCGATTTATAAAATTTGTAACATTCAAAAAATAGTGCTGTCCTCGAGCCGCGGACAGGGCAATTTTTGAGGACTTGAGGCTTCAAGGCCAAGGACTTCAAAATCTGTCCTCGGGAGCGTTCTCGAGGCCAAGGACGTCCTCGAGGACTCCATCTCTGACCTTCATAATCCAACCTGTCAAATTTAACAAAATAATTGCAGCAACTAAGGCTATATGGTACATTTGCTGTAGAAAGCCAATGCCTCTTGGCTAAAATTGTGAAAAATTTTGAACGTATTTTTTAAAAAACGCTGGTCTGATCTGCAAAAACAAAGTTCATATTCCGATTCAGCACCCCAAAACTTACAAAGGGGTAATAGTTTTGTTCTTGAATTTTTTTATTACCCAAAATTTGTTGAACAGCGTAATTATTGGTTTAATGTTATACCGAAAAGTTCAAGAACGCTTTCAAAAACAGCAACCTACATTCAGCAATATTAGTAACGGTATCAATCAGCAAAGACAATACGCATTGTTTCGTCAAAGTTTAATTGGGTTCATTTTTTGTTCTAAAACACCAGTCAAACAATGCGATAGACCTACAAACCGACGCTTTTTATTGTTAACTATAACAACACACAAAAAAGAGTTTTTTCAAGGTGAAAATACATAAATGATATAAAGTCAACGCGGTTGTTTGTAACAGTAATTTGATCTTTTTGTTTTGGCATCAAAACTTTAAATTCTTTCTGTATATTTGTTTTCAAACAATCAAATGTCTCAGGGTTATGCAGCTCCAAAGTGTATTTTTTTTGTTTTTGTTTGAAGAATTCTATTATCTTCAATTGTTTAAATACAGTTCAAATATTAAGCTGAAAGATAGTCGAGAACAACATTTTTAACAATTGAACTCATTGACCTTTAGAAGTTGCTTTGGCCTCATCTTAAAACTGCGAAAAAACCATTCAACATTCCATATTTAGTGCAATACCAATAATGCTAAGTCAATGCAGAGTTATGCTTTGGGCTTATCAAAGTTAGCAAACCTGGACTTATCTTTTCGCAGGTTTTCACACAAACACTAGGTTTTTTAGTTTCCATGATAACAAGAGTACCAAACAGAGTATAACTTTACTGAAAACAACGTTTCAATTTACATCAATCAAATCTTTGATTACACTTTATTATTTATTGCAATATTACGCCGAAGCGTATACGGAATATGAGGCGCCTAACTTCAAGTCACTGCTTTTGCGAGCAACACAGCTCCTTCGGAAGAAATGTCGTAGCGATGGCGACCGTTGGCAACACTGCGTCCAAATTGGCCGGCGCGAAATATGAAATTTAGACTTTTCGCTGCAGAGACCAAGGCGTTACCGCTAGACCAATGGCCAGTATTTCTCTATTTAGTAAAGTAAAATTGGAATGGAAAACTGATAGCATATGGCAAAAGTTTCTGTAAAAAGGTTCGTTGGAAAGTTTGAAAGAATTTAAAGATTGCTAGATATCACAACTCAGAAATTAATGTTAAGCTGTTTTAAGCTTTTGAAACTAAAAAACTGCACATTACTCTTTTGTGTAGCGTATAAGGGTAAACGCACAGAGAAACTCAAAAACTATATTGCACTTTTTATAACATTCACAAGTGCAATTTTTATTTTTCTTACATTGTTCTTTTGCTTCAAAAAACGAAATAACATAATTGTGCAAATTAATAACCCAATTTACAACGCATACTTTGTGCCAGTGATTGAAGTCTTGCTTTGGTGGCGAGTAGAGATCACTTTTACAGATATCTATTCTATAGTGTTGCTGGTAAAAATAAACGAGGATATTTCTTTTGTTTCGAACCCCGCCGAGACAGAGTTGTAAGAAGCGATGGGCATCTTACTCCGCATAAGTAATTGAGCTTCGGTTGCCAATATTGTTTTAATTGTAAATTTTACGCTAAAACTTGATTCTCAACATCTGCAAAATGCAGATGCATAACTTTCTACCAGCAAGCAAATTTTTTACAGAAGCAACCCATTTACCTATGGAGAAGGACGTCGAAAATTTAATTTCTAGGTGTATTCTGAGGAATTATTGGTGAGTGGAATGCTGCTGTGATACTAAATGAAATCGAGAAAAAAAGACAAAAATTAATTTTAATTTCATTTCTGCTGCGCCAAGCTCAAAAACTCTATAGTACGAATATTTTTTTGTGTTCGCTCAATCTGGTAAAAACAATCCAGTGCAATGCTAATTACGAAAAAAACTTAATTCTGCTAATCACGGTATATGTGAGAACCGCATAGATACTGTCATTTTGTCAAAAAAAATAAAAAATAAAAAAAGCAACAACTTACCAAAAGTTTGTAAAATTTGAAAAATTGTGAAAGCAAATATTTTCACTATGTTTGATCAGAAAAATTGGAGCCAAAAATATATGAAACATACTTGAACTAGAAACGTTTCGGTTTATTCTTAAATTATTAACAATCCGAAAACAAGAACAGGTCACTCAAATAGCTTAATCATTGATACAAACGTGAAACTTAATCCCTTTTATCAACCAGGCGAAGGACCTAGAAAGTAAATCTGAGAAGTAAAACTGGAACGGTCTTCTTCTTCGAGTGCTACGTTTTTCGGTAAGTTTTATCCATTTAGTTGCCCAGATCAGTTTTATCATTTCTTGAATGTATCATTGTAAATTTACTTCCCATCTCACTCGTCCGGTTAATAACAGGGATTAAGCTTGACGTTTGCATTAATGATAAAGCTACATGTAGCTATTTGAGTGAATTGTCTATGTGTTTAAATTGATAATGGTTTAAGAATAAACCGAAACGTTTCTGATTCAAACATGTTTCATATATTTTTGGCTCTAATTTTTTTGATCAAATTTAGTACGAAACCCATATTCTCTGCTCCGAAACTGTTTTCAATTTAAAATTTTACATACGTGAAAGACAAGAAAACACACAATTTCAACAACCAACATAAAAAATCTTTTTTTAATAATCTTTAAAACTTTTTGCATGTCCAAATTAGGTGCCAAAACTTGTTCATTTAAAAAATGTAAAACTTATCACAATGCACAATACAGCAAACGCAACAAAAAATGGAACGAATGATATCGTAGAGGGTTGACGTAAAATGCCAACTGACAAATCATCCTATAGCTGATTGTAATTCGTTTGTAATTTTTGAAAAAAAAAAGACCTGCAAGGTATTGTCAAAGCGAAATTAAAAAAACAAAGTAAACCAAATTGATTCTTACATATTTTTTTAGTCGTTTTTTTATAAGCTAAAGTTTGAGTTTTGAGTTACATTGGGTGTTTGAATCAGAAATGGAACCGGTCAGAATTTTCTTGACCTGACCGGTAAATTTTAAAATCTACGCCGGTTGAACGGCCGGTCGATCGTTTTTTTTACTAAAGGTTTTTGTTCACTGTTCAATGCATCTATTGAAAAATTTTCAAGAGAGGGGGAGCGTGGGTGAGGTGTTAAAATTTTTGACTACGGATGGGTTCTCAGAAAATTTTTGCGTTTTTTGCAAAAATGACTCAATTTTAAGACTTTTTTCGATTAAATTTTGGTTTGAAAGACCTGTTTTGAGCAGCGCAAAACGTTCACCAAATAAGCATAAAAAGAACTTACTGGAGGGCACAAACTAAACTATTAGGCTTCTTTCTAATAACATTATGCTTATGGCCAAGGCAGTATTTTAATAATATTATGCGTATGGCTAAGACAAGAAGTTAAAATTTTTCTGCTATTGGTGACGGATTATATGCAATTTACCGCGCAGCAAACACTTGACTGTTATGATATTGGCTAGAAAATATTCGAAATATAATGTGCCCCAGCAGTTTGTAGAAATAGTACTTCAGAACAACCGTTGTTAGTTAGATATAAAAATATAAAACGTATGTCTTTCTTGCCTAATGTAAATTGTGGTAAATTTAAGTTGAAAAAGCGTTTCAAAGCGGCAAGATTTTATCACGTAATAAAAAATCTGAAATCTGCGCCTCCTCTACTCTCAAGCTGATTAAAATGATGCTAAAGTGCCAGGTAGCGTGAGCCTCTTCCACATGCATGCTTTATTATAATAGCCTTAAAAAAAAACGCGGTTTTTGACGTATATTTTCACTTTTTTGTTTTGTGCCGTGGCCCAAAAGGGGGGGCATGGCACAATGCCCCCCCTAAATACGGCTCTGGATGTGCATGTCTTAATGGTCACAGCATATTAGTCACAGCTTGAAACCAATTAGCAAGTGTTTTCAAAAAGTGTGGTTTGTTAGTACTGTTTGTTTATAAAAAGTTTGATTTGTAATAAAATATCAATGTATATTTCGTTTGGTGCTTGGACGTCTTTTAGTTGCAAGAAAGGAGAATTTAACCTGTGTTTCAACCGGCTTGAGCGGTCGGTTGAAGAATCTCGACCCGGCCGGCCGGTTGACCCGATCGGTGCCGGTCGACCCGATCGATGCCGGTCGACCCGGCAGGTTTCCATCTCTGGTGTGAGTTAAAATTAATAAAACGCTATCCGTACGCAGAAAGAATGAAGACCATTATAGTTTAAAGAGATCGAATGAATGCTAGTTGAGGCAATAAAGAGGTGCCCCATATCTTGTACTACCATTCTCTTTATCGGCGAAAATAGATTTATTCCGTTTGACTACGTACCATTAACTTTCAAATTTTGTGACATCAGAAAAGCTTGACTTCGTAAAATTCAGTGTAAAATATATTTTTTGGAACAATTAGGAATTAGGCACAATTAGAAACGCAAAGTTCGATTAATATCAAACATCGGGTTGCCTATTCTGCGAGAAATTACCTTGTTTTGCAAGAAATTACTATTCTTATGCAGAATAAAGAACTCACGGTTTGATCGAGCAGTATCTCTTTAACGCAAAGCTTTTCTGACCAACTGACGACAACAAATTAAAAGACCATTTTCATATGAAACTTGAATTCTACCGTCAAACTTAAAACAAGTAGATGACTAGCAATTTTCATTTTTTGTGATATTTTTTTAGCAGCTAGCAGCAGCAACTTTTTTTGTGATATTGTTAAAAAATGCAAATCATAATGATTCTGTGTCGCCTACTAGCACTTTATTATAGTTTCATGATGCTGGTAGTCATGACAACGGAATGTCAATAATATACAACTAATAGCATCAAGCTTGCTAAAATTTACTGTGATGAGCTTAAACAATTTTAAAGCATATTGTTTGAAGTTACTGCGCCGTTCACTTTATATACACCGAAGTTTGACTCTACCTTTCGGCGTCTTCTTGTGTCTTCAAAGTTGTTTGATGAGCCATAAAGAACAGCAAAGGGTTGAGAGAATTTTTATTTCGGAGAATTCTTTTAGTGCTTATAACATAGTCCATTAGACTACTCACGACTATAACTCACAGATGAGATTTGCTACGCAGCTTTAATAATTCAGTCTTAATCACGAACACTTTTTAGCTCTTAATTGACTGCTTTCATTCATTCGTTCATTTTTATATCTTCATGCCTTTTTCTCTTTTTTACTTCTTTTGTTCATAAGTTGTATAGCGTAAAAACTAGAACTATTCCATTCATTTTTTTGAAATTCTTTTGAAATTTTGAAATTTTTTTGACATGAGAACAAAGAAATCTCAAATTCGATAAAGAGTTATTTGAAGTGTTTCCACCACGTTCTTTTTCAGTGAACAATGAAAACGTGATCTGAGTCCTCTCTAACAAAACAATACGTTCAAAGAACTGTGTTTCGAACGGTTAATACAATAAGAATAACACAATGAGGTGTCAGGGTGGGATAATGCATTCCAAGCTTTCCAACGCCATTATTTTTAAAATGCTTGAAAATAGCTGAAAAGTAAATGTAGTTTACGCTCTGGGACATAATGATGAATAACATATGAATTTCTTTTCGCTTAAAAACAATATCAAACTTATTGACACGTTGTTGCTTCGGCTTTTTGCAGCTGCAGCATATCGACCAAGCAGCAGTGATGGGTACAGCGGCGGTACTAGCACCGCTACTAGTGGGTAGCGACAGCGCAGCTACTTTTTTCGTCACCAGCGAAAAGCTGCAGCGCCGCTAATTTTTTAGCCGAAAAAGCGGCAGCGCTTCAGCGCCCTATTTTGACCTTATATCTACCGGGCTATTTTCACGCCCTATTTGTACCGGGGGGGGTCTAAAACAGTTTCGTATGGATAGAAATAATATTTTTTGCTTGTTGAAGCTATTTTTTGTTAAATTTTTAAAAATAAATATTTTGAGGTTGTGACGTTATTAAAACGATGATAACGTCATCAAAACCAGTAAATCCCTATAACAGCATGCAAATTTTTCTAAATGTTGCTAATTATTATTTTCAGTTTGGACTTATGTTATTTTAAAGACATCCCTGACAAAGTCACCGCAGATGATGAAGTCACATCTATGATGACCTCACATGCATGATGACATCATGTTAAATATATTGCGTTGATTATTATTTGCACTTTTTCCTGGCTGAGATATAGTATCATTCACGAAATTTTTGAATACTGCAGTATTATTTTCATTATATCATTCAACATCTAGTAACAATGAATATTTTTTTATGCAAACGCAAATTTTTTCGAGACTCAGCAGAAAAAGCAATATTCTTGAATTATGACATCATCAATGACCTAATCAAGATGCAATACATTTATCACTAAATATAATAATTTATTCCAGCTAAAGATAAGCATCGATAATGAAAACGCAGTAAAATGACTAGAACAAGTGCGCTGATAAGCATGCATTGTGCTCAAAACCGTATAAAACTCCTTGGGTGCCTCTAAAAAAGGCAAAGATGACGTCACTTCCGGTTATCCGGCTGACCCCCAAGTTTCTGAAAATGTGTGTTATTATATTAAATTCGATTCAAAGTCAAAGTGCATCAAAGCAAATTTTTTTTAGTTTACGAGCTATATTAGAATAACTAAGAAGAGAGGCAAATTTGCACCACCCTCCCTCGGTACAAATAAGGTTGAGCAAATAATCTGCCGCTATTGCTAATAAATTGCTTGTACATGTAATAGCTAAGCGAGGTTTATCATACGTAGTTCAATTTTTTCTGAACCAAAATTAACGAATAATGTGGTCTGATTGCAGGCCGAATTGAACTTATAAAACCGATTTCGACCAGCGAAAAGCAAAAATGTGATAATCACGGTTCGATAAATTGCTGTAAACTTACAGATCGCAAAAACGGTTTTTCGCAATATTTTCGCAAAATGCTGGCATTTAGTAGAACTAATAAAGATTATTTGTTGGCTATCTGGTCATAGACCACAGTATAGTTCGTACACTGCAAGTAGTGCAATACTAATAGGCCATGCGCCAGAGTAGAGTGTTTCGGGGGCAAAAAACTTTTGGGGGGACGGGACCAGACGCATACGCAGTCGGGACCAGACGCATTTGGAATGCGGCAGCAATCTGGTGAATATTTTGCTCCAAACCCTACGTTATCCTGCTTTGGTACATATTTTGCCTTCAAATTTGTGAGTGAAAACTAAAAAAAATATAAAAAGGCTTCATCGCAAAATCTTGGGCTAATTGATCACATTCCCTCGATCTGTTTTGCTGTTTCATAGAACAGCGTTTTTAGTACCTGTTTCTGGGCAAAAGTTTGCTGCTCCTCTAGGTTAGTACAAAAATTTTACTCTCGGTTGGGGAGGCTCTAGCAGTGATTTGGGGAGCACAGCCCCGAAATGCTTGAAAGATAGTCTAGTTATGGAGTTATACTCGTAGAAAAAATGCATAGTGCAACCTAAATCGCTATGTGCATCATTTGCTTAGCACGTATTTATTCTGTATAGCTGAGACGCGTATCGCATGTTGCGAGCGCTATAGAATACGTCATTACTGCAATTTTCCTTCATATTCGTAAACACCAAGTTCTTAAACCCTCCATCTACTTTTTAGGTCGGACGAAATCATCGCAGGGGCGTGAATCACCTACCATTTTACAAAACTCCAAAAAATATTTTGTAACTCGATCGATTTATAAATTTTTCTGTCAGATCTCTACACGAAGAATTATTTTAGTGGTTGAGGGCCGAGCGTGTGATAAACAGATCGACTACTTCAGAGCTATAAGAGCCGGAACAGAATTGTACTGTACAAAAGCCGAAATACTGAATAGTGTATGTCATCGATCGTGCTTTAATGTTAAAACCTTAGCTTATTTCAGTCGATAATGATTTAAACTACTTCTTATTGCGTTTTGTTTGTGTATAAAATGCGATATGAAATTTAGCTTTCTAGTTTAACTTCCAATGGTAACTTCCTAAGTAATTTCCGAAGCAGTGGTTGTTTGTTTTTTTATTTATCTTTTATTCACTTCAAGTCAAGCTGCCACCCCGCCCACTTGTTTACCACACACGGCGGAGGCTTCACCCTGTCCCTTTAATTGCTGAACGTCCAGCAGGAAAGCTGTGAATACCAATTTTTATTGTCTTTTGTTTGACCAGACCGGGAATCGAACCCAAGTTTTCCGCTTCAGTAGCAGACACTCTATCCACTCGACCACTGCTCGGTAATGTTTGTTTTTTAAAACGAGCAAGCCAACAACCAATTAAACTGTGAGCTGCTTACTTGTCGACCATTTAAGCCTTCTAATGTCGATTGTAACCTGTACCAATAATTTAAAAGCTTGAATAAATAACTTTCGTAAATAAAAATTGAAATATAATTTTTTAAATAAAAAGTGAAAATTTTACCGTTAGGTACTGCGCTTGAATGCCATCGTTCTTTTTACTGTTTATTTTTTTTAAGTAGTGGCAGCGGCCGCTGTTTTGTATGCAAGTAGCAGCAGCGGCGCTACTTTTTGATTTAAGAAGCGATAAGCGGCAGCGCCGCTGCTTTTTAGCCCAAATAGCGGCTGCGGCGCTACTTTTCAAATAGCGTGAGCCCTGGTCTGCCAAGCAGCATTCAATATTTAAAACTATCACAGCTAAATTGAGACGTCGTTAAACAATATCTAGGGACTTCGTGGCAACATATTTTAGTTGGTCAATCACAATAATTTACATCAGTGTTGTTTTTTTAATTGGTCAAAAATCACAAGAGTTCGGCGGAGAGCCCAAACCTTAATACGCTTTTCAAGACTTTATTCCTAGATACTTGATTGAGAAAACAGATTTCAAGAATGCAGTTGTCGTGTTTATTCAGTTGTATAACGATAGTATTCGCAGTTAAAATTTCAAGTTGTACTAAATATCAATAAAAATATAAAAAAGCAATATAAATTTTAACCGAGGTTTTCACTTAACGTAAAAAAAACAAAAGGACCTTCATTATCAACTCAAAATTAACAAACTGAAACTACAAGGAAGATTTAAGCAACGAAAGAATACATGCAAAACTGCAGCTTAAAAAGCTGTTTGTAGTTGATTGCCTTTTGCTGCTGCAACTAAAAAAAAAATTTGGTTTATTTATTTATTTACTTCCATATGGTCAAGAGGTGGAGTCCTCGAGGACGTCCTTGGCCTCGAGGACACATTTTAAAGTCCTTGTCTTGACCTCGAAGCGTCAAGTCGTCAAAAATTGCACTGTTCTTGGCTTGAGGACAGCACTGTTTTTTGAACAGTTAAAATTTTGTTGAAAAACGCTAAAAATCTCCCAGAAAATTTGCGAAGATCTTTTTTGTTTTCTTCCGTTGGAGATCGCCTGAAAAGAAAATTTTTTTTTAGAAATCACCTAAAAATTTTTTTGAAGACCTTTTTTTGGAGAACACTTGCGCCGTGTCCTTAGTCCTTGGCCTTGATCTCGAGCATTTCTGTCCTTGGCCTCGAAAGGGTCTGCTCTTGGCCTTGGCCTCGGATTTTTTTTGTGTCCTTGGCCTCGAACCTTCTGTCCTCGACTCCACCTCTGATAACGTCATGCATTATCTAGTAAAAATATATAGAAAACGCAAGGCTAAGGCATAATTGTTATTTTACACATCAAAACACTGATATGCTATATTGTGGTGAGGTGGTAGCGAAACAACCATGCGATCCATCAGTCTACCGTCATCTTTAATGCTGAACTTGAAGTAATCTTAAGTTTAAAATCTAAAAATAACCAACGAATTGAAACTACAAAAAGCAACATACGCACATACAAAATTCCCCCACCATAAAAAAATCTATATGATGTAATATTTTGGTAGACAAGAATTATTACCAATTTTCTCTGACTCAAAGTAGTTGCAAGTGTGAACAAAAGGCCAAGGGTTCGTATTCTGCACAGGAAAAAATATAATTACTATACAATTTGAAACTAAAAAAACTTTTTTGCAGCTGATGCTGGAACACAAATGTTGCAGAAACCGGTTCTCTGCGAAAGGTTGAAAAAAATTGCCAGTTCTCCAGGAAAAGATTCTTTTTTGCAAAGGGAACGACTGTCTGGTACAGTGGTACAGCCTAAAAAACAATTCTCATAAAAAGGTTGCACTATTTTGGGAGTGGTTGATTACAATATTTTGGAATTTTGAGTTTATTGTAAAGGCACGGTTGAAAGAAATACTCGTTCAGATTAGAAACAATTGAAACAGAGTACTTAATACCTACAAGAAGTGCAGACTCGAAACTAGGATTTCATTGAGGGAACTTGACTCCAAAGTTAAAATTGTTTGCTACGTTTCACGAACAGCAACAGCTGCTGAACAATTTTTGTAATTTTTCAAAAAAAAGTAACTATTTTAACACCATTTGGATGGCTTCTTGCACGTTTGTAGAATCATTTAAAAGAATTAGTTGTTAAGATGTCAAAGCCCTTTGACAAAATTAGTATATAATAATAAGTCAATTAAGATGTTTTTCTTTGTTTTTGTTTTTTTTTGACGTTTGCAGGCCAGAGTTTTAATATTTTAATCGTTTTGCGTGCTTCTGGCCTAAAGGCTACCAGCTCGGAAGCCTAGGGAAGAGCCACCAGAACGGCGACTACTTAAAAGAAGCAATGCGAATAATTGTCTTCCCACAGGAATCGAACCTGCAGCCTTTGGATAACCGTCCACTGCTCTACCACTTGAGCTAGAGAAGACGCCTTCTCGCATGCTTAATTTTGGCTATTTAAACCCAGCAACTTGCTTGTTGTATGATTGTGATAATAAGTCAATTAAGATGTTTTTTTGTTTTTTTTTGACGTTTGCAGGCCAGAGTTTTAATATTTGGCCTCTGTTAGTATTTAGAGTTTTATTATTTAGTTTTAATATTTGGCCTCTGGCCTGCAAACGTCAAAAAAAAAAAACATCTTAATTGACTTATTATTACAATCATACAACAAGCAAGTTGCTGGGTTTATATAGCCAAAATTAAGCATGCGAGAAGGCGTCTTCTCTAGCTCAAGTGGTAGAGCAGTGGACCGGTAATTCCCACAGGCTGCAGGTTCGATTCCTATGGGAAGACAATTTTTCGCATTGCTTCTCTTAAGTAGTCGCCGTTCTGGTGGCTCTTCCCTGGGCTTCCGAGCTGGTAACCTTTAGGCCAGAAGCACGCAAAACGATTAAAAAAATTAGTTTACTTAGCCATTTCATCCCACTAGCCCCATTGCTTTCTGCTCAAGATCAAAATACGTCTGAAGGCCCATAGGCGTAGGCAGAATTTTTGATTGGGGGGGGCCCAAACCACAAATCACGTGCAATGACGTCATCAGAAATTTTCGAAAAAGGAACTTTTTGTGGGGCAAAGATATCGTTGAATGGAAGTCTTAAGCCGTAGCCTGATGGCACTTAAACAGGATTTTGGTAAAGGGAGAGGGCAAAAACTAATCGTTAAAAAGTGTAAATGTCTAATTTAGGAGACGTGTTGAGTAAGCTAGTGTACTCAAACGTATCACAGACGGGGGTCTGGGGGCAAAGCCCCCAGCCGCTGGGCGATTTTTGTAAGTTTTTGGAAAAAAAAGCTATTTTAATCCCATTGGGTCACATTTCGCACGAGCTCAGAGCCATTTGAAAGAACTAGATTTTTAACATTTGAAAGCCAATCGAAAACATTTAGTTGTTTAATCCTCCTTTTGCAATTAAATCCAAAACACGTTTGGAATCTTGCATTATGGTGTAAAATTTTAATTGGAAGTTATTTGGTGTAAAGGGGGACGTAAGGCACATTGCCTCCTGCAATATTTTAGCAGTAAAGGTGAATTTACACAGTATAAGTTTTTCGTACGTTTTCGTCCGTTTTTTTACGTTTTTGCTTCTCCTTGAAAAAGTATGCACTTTTTCATCCGCATTTTTATAAGTCCATATGCGCACGAAGTAGACTGTATAGATAAAAATTTTGTTCAAAAATTTTGTGTATGAACGATAAGAGCAATATTGCGAAATAAAGCTAAACCCCTTTACAAAAAAAATTTTTCGGAAAACGTTTGTCCTGTATGTGACTATCTGGTTTGTGCGGATATGGACACATAAAAATGCGGATGAAAAAGCGCATACTCTGTCAAGGAGAAGCAAAAAAGTAAAAAACGTACGAAAAACGGATACTGTGTAAATTCACCTTCAATAATAATCCTCTCGAAGATTTTTCGTAGAAATTTTTATTTGGTCATGAAGTTTACCAGTTATAGGAGTACATGTACGGCCACAGGACCCAGGCCTCTTCAATTAAAATTCAGTAGTTTGTTCAATGAGCATTTTCCCTCGCTATTTTTTAAAAAGTATTTTGTGAGTAAAAACTGGCGAAATGGAGGTGAATCGTTATTGAAAAATGGTACAATAGATGATTACGCTTACTAAACATGTTATTCCCGGGCGGGATTTACATAGCGCAGGGCCCCTGGCACTTACAGTAGGTGATTTTTGCAACATCTTCCTGCCAAATATAAATGAAGACCAAAAAATGTTGTACTATCTGAGGGCAGGGCCCTGGCACTGAGCCATACGGCAAATACAGCGCTGGTAATTACATTAAGTTCGAAAAAGTTTAGATGAGGGCCTGAGGTAGCAACTTTTAGGACAAAAACTTTTGATTTCACCCTGGTTATACGTTTAAATTGGTAGGAAAAAATTGATGTAAGGAGGTGCGCCGGGTCCCCCTGGTCGTCAATGTTATGTATTGTTAATTACCGTTGTACGTATGTACTGATGTATGCAAAGATGTTAAAAGAAACTGAAAATGAAGAAACAAGGCTTTTTTGACAAATTTTTGTCATTGGTGGCATTTTGATTAAGGGGGCCCGGATTCCCTCGGCCACCCCCTGCCTACGCCAATGATTTTGAGACAAGATCGCTCTCCTAATAAGTTCTTTCATAAAAACAAACATTTAAATCAAAATTAAAATAACTTCTTTTCCAAAACGTGGAGAACTCGAGTCAAGTCACTTGACAGTTTTTTGAAACGTCCAAGAATTGCATGACATTATTATGACGTGGACATGTGGTCATCATTATTATTGCTTACTTTTGTACGCTTAAATCCTAAATTAAAGAAACTGCAATTCCGAACAAAAACAACATACTGGCTATGCTCTTTTTATATTTATCATTGGTAGTGTTTCGATTGGGGGGTTTGCATTACCGCCTGTGTTATAGCATTAAGTTCATAATAACGTTAAACGAGGGCCTGGGGTGGCAACTTTTAGGGTAAACTTTTAGATTTCTCACAGGTTTTGCATATGTTATATTTTCTAAATGACTTGGCTAAGTGTGGCTGAATTCCCCATAGCCCCTTTCTCTTGGTTGCGCGACTGACTGCGACTTAAAATAAATTTTGAGTTTACCCTAAAAAAACATCTGGTCTTTTAAAAAGATGTCTTCACGTATTGTCTCAGGTCATAATCACAAACGAAATGCCGGTAACGCTTTTGTAAGCATACATCCCTATTCTGAGACACATCCGTAAAGGTGTGTTAATAAGACGGATTAATGGATCACATATATGTATAGCAGTTGGTGGCTAGCAACTTTGCAAACAATGGAGAAAACTTCAAACGAGAATTATGTTTGAAAATTATTATTCCTTTTTCTATTATTGCATGCTGTCTTGTCGTTACGTGATGCTTGCAAAAAGCATTCTGAATAAACCGAAATGGGAGAGCACAAGCAGTTGTTAGGGGGTGGGGGGTACGGCGCCCCTGGCCTTCACCGTAGAAACGGCACTTGCTACCAGTACAAAAAATGATACAACAATGACTAATTTTGTGAACTCACGGTAAAAAGAACAAAGGCATACTTTGAACAAAGGCTGCCAAATCGAACTTAAACTCGAAAAAGTCCGTTGTTTTGCCGAACTCGAAAAAACAACATGTCAACAAAAAGAAAGCGATTAAGTCAAAAAGCAGATTAATATTTTTGTCAGCCTGAACTCGAAAAACTTGATATTTTTGCCGAACTTAAACTCGAAAAATTAAATTGATTTTTTATGTTTGGCTGAATAAAAACAAATATTTTACGAAAATAGAAAAGAATTTCAATATTTGCGTAAAACTTGCGGAATTGCGGACAAAAATTAAAAATATTCCGCAACCGCAAGTTCGCAATTTAAACTGCTAAAGTCCGCAAGTTCGCATGTCCGCAACTTTTTTCGTTAGTCCGCAATTGCGAATTTGCGAACTTGAGGACTAACTTGCGGACTTGCCCCGCTCTGTATTTGGGGGGGTCACCGGCAGAGGGGGGGTGGCATCTCAAAACCAAGTCAAAATATTTGTCTTTTAAATATTTACTGATATTAAAAAACACTGGCATCGTAAAACTAAGTCGTTCAAAAAATTGGTTTTGAGGGGATCCCCGAGAGGGTGGTACCCCCGAACCACGTCGAAATATTTGTCTCCTAAATATCTTCTGACAGCAAAAAACACTGGCACCCTAGCTTGAGCCATCCAAAAAAAAGTTCGTTGTTAATTAATTGTTTGTTGAATTTGTAAATTTTTCTACTGGCAGCTTACAAGCGTAGTGTTCACCACGCACCAAGGGTAGTCGTTGGAGTTTGTTTTCATGGCATAAGACCACCAGCCCACAGTAACGTACGCAGGATTTTCGAAAGGAGGGGGGCCAGGCGCGTAGCCAGGATTTCGGAAAGGGAGATATAAACCAGAGCAAAACAATCTTAATTTTAAACTGATAAAGATGAAGACCAAAAAAATGAAGACAAAAAAAGGTCTTCACTCAGATTCAGTCCGTTTTTCTGCCTAGATTCCCTAGGGGGAAAGGGGGGGCATGGCTCAATTTTGCGTACTATTCTGAGGTAATTATACTTTACCGGAGACCCAAAGGGGGAGGGCCATGGCACAATGCTACCCCCCTAAATACGCCCATGCCAGCCCACCACAAATAGGGACAGCTTTGGTTCAATTAGAAAAAAAGTATTTCACTCACGCAAGCGCGATGCCTATTCAGAGTCGAAAAATAGACATTTTTTCGTGATAAACAAAATCGTATTTTCTTCAATAACCGAGCTGTTTTGGGCTTGAAAGATCTTTTTTCAAAAATATTCTTGCATTTCGAGTTAAGCGAGTTGCTATGAGGTGTAAGACTTTTTCTTTGAAGGTTTCGTTTCTTCGCTCCTGTTTGACTACCATTTTACTTTTTCGTCAAATTTGAAAGGGTTGTTTTACATTTTGCTGAAATCTCGTAAGAGCACTTATTATACTAATATAAACAGTAAAGTTGGCTATAGCTGATTTTTCCGTCTAGTTGATCTGGGATATGGTTACGTAAGATATAAAAAGAAATAATAAACATATTGGCCATGTTAAGCTATGGATCCAGCCTCTTGCCTCATTGCAAATAGCGTCTGATGGAGATATCGTTTCACTAAAGAGTGTCTCCTGTTCATTTTGAGCAGTTCAACCCTTCACTAGAGCTAAGCCAAAGCACGTTTGATTTCCCTTGCTTGCGGCCACCTACCGTCAATGATAGGATCAGTTGAAAACGAACCAATACAAACAGAAGCGCCCGCAGAAATTTTTTCAGAGGGGAACAAGCAATGTACGGTATCTATTATCTACTGGATCAACCAAAACGTTACAGCTGCAACCAGGACTTTGCTGATGGGTTTGAACCAAAAGTTAAAATGATCCTGTTCAAAAACGTTGCAATTAGGCAGCATGTTGAGCAACTTAATGCAATTCAAGTACACTATGAATGGGGGTCTGGGGGCGCAGTCACTGGGCAATTTTCGCAATTTATTAAAAAAAATAACCATTTTAACGTCATTTGGATCTCATATCGAACGTTTTTAAGGCCATTGGAAAGAACAAAGTTGTTGATTTTGAAAATCTACTTGAAATTTTTTAATTGCACAGTCCTTTCAGCCCTCTTTTATTGCAGATCAAATTCAAACCACGTTTAAACGCTCGCATACGGGAGTTAAGTTTTTCAAGTTACTATGAGAAGAAAAGAGGCTAAGCTCCCTAAGTCCTCTTGGTTGCACCACTAACTGCAACTTGAACTTTGTTAGGGGATTAACTAAAAGTTTGAATTTTTTGCTTCAAAAATGTTGCAATTGGGCAGCGTGCCGAGAAAACTGGTGCAAATAAAGCATATCGCATTCCGGGATCTAGGTGCAAAACCCTAACTGCTGGGCAATTTTTCCGATATTTCACAAAAAAATAGCCATTTTTACGCAGTTCGATTCAAATTTCGCATCTTTTTAGAGCCATTTAAAAACCTCAATTGATGGCCTACAATTTGAAAGCCATTTGAAAGAATTAAATAACTCAGTCCCATCAAGCCTCCACGTTACGCACAGGTCAAGTTCAAGTTTGATTTATTATTTGTTGCTATAAGATGTAATAAATGACACACTACATAAAAATAGTTTAAATAGCAAAACAAAAACTGTTTTCATGACCGGAGGCTAGAAGGGACTTGTTACGGTCGTTTTTAGTCGTTTTTTAGCTCATTTTTAGCCATGTTTTGAAGTTTTTATCGATTAATTTATAAGCAGTATTTTTGACAAATACCGTAAGTTAATACCCCCTCCAAAACAAAAAATAATTATAATAATAAAAATGTTTCAAAAATGGCTTTGAACTGCTTTAGAGGCCATATAACTTTAAAGACTGCCTCAGAAGGGCAAAAACTGTGGCATTTTCCTTATCGTGCACTTCGGTCTTCAAGGCAACGTGGGGGCACAACCCCCCTGGCTACGCTATTGATTACAAGTTTGTGTTTGATTTCGGTTTCTGAACAAAATTAATTTAATGGCGGAGTAATTATTATTTTAGTGTTTATAAACCTCAGCGTAAAACTTGAAATATTAAACGTTTTATATTGTATTTAGATCCAGATAAGAGCTTAATGACAGATGCTGAAACGTTTGATATTGATTATGTAATCAAACAGTTTATGCTTAATCCTAGGATATTGCATACGCTCGCTTTTAAGAAAATGCTGCATGATAATTCACGTAAAATAGGCAATCCTGTTTTCTCTGCCCTCCAGTGGCGTCGCTAAGGATGGTGACACCAGTGGCGAAGTTTATGGTGTCACCCTTCATAATGTATAGAAGGGTGCAAAAGGTTATATTTTAAAGAAACAAGGTTCTACGTCATTAGTGTAGATGGCGCGATTGCTATTTGGCTAGCTCAATAACTTCTCATAGTAAGATTTTAAAACTTGGAAGTATGAGCAGCGCACGTTTAGTATCAGGCGCGTAACCAGAAATCTGCAGTGGGTGAGGGGAGTTTCGGGGATCTGGAAGCTCCGTCTCCCATCCACCGGAAGCCATTAGGTTCTGAGGGCGGAGCCATCAGCACTCGAAAAATTTTATTTTATTTTTCAAAAACAACTTAATTTTAGGCCAATTTTGATTGAAATCAATGCTTTTGAAATGCGGCATAGAACTTAGCAGTGCAAAGCATGATTAAACTAGTTGTATGAATGGATTAAGCATCTGTCATTAATGGTGATAGGTTAATGGCATCTGTCATTAATGGTCATTAATGGATTAAGCATTAATGATGATTAAACAGGTTCCATAAATGGGCAATGGCTGTGTGGGAGGTAACTAATCGTAAAACTTTCGTGCTTTTTATTTACAAGCTAGTCCTATAAATCATAAAATTTTATTGTTCAATGAAACTTACTACAAGTAATACATTTCGTCTATATTTAATACAGAAAAATGATTGGGGGGCTGATGGAACGATATTTGAGTCGAAGTGGTTGGTATTGAACTGATACTCAACATCCACCCCTACCTAATCCTGAGCTTATATATTTTTTCATGAAACCTATAATCAGCATGTTTCAAGAAGCGATCAAAATTGTTTTTCTTAGTTTTGGCCAATGATCAAAATTTTTACTGATTTATGAGTTATATTTTTGACAAATTAGCGCCCAGCCTTCTAAATAAATGTTTTAAAAGATGCTTTAAATCATTTTTAGTCCATTTCGGTGTGCTAAACATTTCAATGATATTAAACATTATGTTGTTTTATTTTTTGTTCGATTGGTATCATAAAATGATGTCACCCCAAAATGATGACACCCGGGGCGGGTCGCTCCCTTAGTGACGTCACTGCTGCTCCCACCTTCTGCATTAAGGTTAAAAGCTCTCTAAAAGGTTGTTTTCTTAGTTTAGATAGATATATTTAGACTTATTTTGCAAATCAAAGATAAAAAGCACTTGACATCTTAATTTCCAGGGGGGGCAAGTGCCCTTCACTGAGGGTACCCCTGAATACTAATGAGACTGGTTGGGAACAATACGTATTATTTATCTTTCTATTAAAATTGAACCTACTAAATTATTTTAAACCAGACTTTTTCAAAAAATTAAACACTGTTACTCTTTAAATAATAGCTGAATATCCGTCAGTCATCAGCAGTCGCTTACAGTCTAGTAATGAGTGCCTGACTACCAACCAACTGCCCATAAACTAACAGTGACTTAATGGCGCAGCTAGTGGCCGGATGAACTCCTGATGATCCCGATTACTGGTGTAACAAACAGTAGGGTTTTAAATTTTAATTTTTGACGTGTACTGAGTTATGTTATGAAATACGGTCAGGCATACACCAGGCGCGTAGCCAGGATTTCGCAAAGAGGGGGGGGGTTTTGGAAGCTTGAAACAACAGTAAACGAACTTGACCCAAATTTTCATCAGTCTTGAATTTGTTTGAGACGGTTTTTCTGACAATATTAGGTGATTTCCGAAAAAAAAAAGGTCTTCACCAAAATTCAAGCGGTTTTTCCGGCCGAAATTAGGTGATCTCCAAAAACAAGAAACAAAACAACAAAAACAAAAAAAGGTCTTCCTCGACTTTGAATGAGCACCAGAACAAAAAAAACTCCCCTATTGTGGTCCAACTCCTTTACAAGTCCTTCATAACTTTTGCTCCCAAATCCTGTTGGGGGGGAGTGGCTGTTTTCATGTTTGGAGCAAAAATCGGCCTCAAAAGCATTAAAAACGCGCTATTTTGCATACTTTTTAGGCCAGTGGGAGGCTTACTTTTCCTTACAAGGGCTTACAATGGTTTTCATACTTTTCCAACCGCCCCCCCCCCCCCCCCCCCCCCCCCGAGCTACGCTACTGGCATAAACTATCGAGCACTTTTTTCAATCGTTTGAATTCAAACTCTACCCATCATGAATATATATAAAAGCTCAGAAAGGGAGAGCCGTTTAGTATTCAGTTGATTATCAAATTTTTCTGTCATATTTTGTTCTATTAGCCCCTCTCCCCCCAATTCTACCGTAAATTTTTGAAAAGCAGTAACTGCAAAATCACGCTTTCGAGAAAAGCAAATTTAAAGTTTGAGGCTTTCCCATTTTCACCAAGCTTGTTGCAGAGCGTTCAAATTTTTTCTGGTAATTGTTAGAGCTACTCTGACCATGCATACCTAATTTCAGGTTTTTATGGTTATATTACGTGGGTTAATTTTAGACTTTTTTGGAAGGACACACTTTTTTGTGCAGTTACTACTTTTTTCTGTTTATTCCACAAGCAAAATTTCACAAAAAATTTTTTTGAAAAGCAGTAACCCAGTTGCCTAAAAGAATTGTAGTTTAGTTGATGCAACATACATTTTGCTAAAGCATTAAGTGCACGAAACTAGCCGAAGACGTTGATTTTTCGTTAACTTTTTTTAAATCAAGCAATTTAAATTTTAGGAATGGCAAAGAAAGTGAGAAAATTTTAAATACTGTGTTTTACTCATTTACGTTCTTGATTCAACTATACATTCTGCGTTTTGGATAAACACATAAAGGAAAATACACGGTTAATTGTTTTTTTTTTCGATAGCGGCAAAAAAATATGAGTAATTTTAACCTTAGTAACTTTTTCGGGCTTGTTTTTTGTCACCATAATTTGTAATGTGGTCCTACTGCAATTTTCAAAAAGAACATTATCAATATTTCGCGTAGCTCTTACTGGAATGTTTTTCGGGTTCGGGCCCAATGCAAACTCGAATTGGTATTGGTTTTACTCTGAGTCAGAAGTAGGTTGCGCTACTTTTGGAGACAAATATACTGAGTAGCGGTAACCAGTAGCGCAACCAGGGGGGGAGCTATATAGCCCCCTTAATGGAATGTCAACCAAAATGTAGAATAAGAAAAATACTAAGTTTTTAGCTTTTCTGAGACAGTGCTTTGAAATGGAATGGACTAAAAAATGATTTAAAGCGTCTTTTGAAGTATTTAGAAGGGCAATTTGTCAAAAATATAACTCACAAATCTGTGAAGACTTAAAAAAATGGCCAGAAATTTAATCACTTGTGAAAAAATGATAAGCATAGGTTTCATTTAAAAAATATAAGCTCAGAAAAAGTAAAGGGGTTATTCAGAGTTAGTTAAATATCCATCACTTCCCTCAAATATCGTTCCATTAACCCCCTTTCCCCAATTATCTTCATAAAATTCAGACAAAGTAGATAACTCCTTGTAAGTTTGTTTTTTTTAACTATGGAATTTTCTGATTTACCAGCTTGTAAATGAGACGACTGAAATTTTACTATTAGCCACAGCCCATTTATGCTACAAGACTAATCACGGTTTTGTAATTAATTCCATGCTATGTAATTAATTTTATGTAATTAATTCTATGCTAATTTCTATGCCACGTTTCAAAAGAATCAATTTTTTTATCATAATAAGCCCTAAAATTATTTTATTTTTGCAAAAAAACTCAAAATTGTCGAGCCCTCCCACGGCAAACTTTCTGGCTCTGCGCCGGTAACCTTGCTACTTTTCAATACCTTGAAAAAAGTGAAGCAGCCCACTACTGCTATTATTTTGAAATGTTGAGTGCTTTGATCAAGAGTTCGCTCCTTGATATATGTTGAGGCTTAGAGTTAAATTAATCAATTATATTGTTGAAAGCAGACGCAAAGATTTTTGATTCGGGAAAGGTATTTTGAAATCTAGTTACCGACTCCCCTTTAAGCCTAATATAAAAAATTATCGATACCATATATTTTTGAGAAAGAATGTTTAGAAGCATTGTTTTTACGTACGATAAGCGAGCAAATACCAGTAAACTTGGCCATTATATATTGTTCTGTCAGCACTAGATCACAATTAAAATATGCAGTTTCCGCTTTTCAAAAATTTTTGGTGTTTGTGAATCAAACATAGTCGAAGGCTTGAAAAACAGCGAGTAGCTTTACTGTTTTTCAAATAGTTTTGCTAAAGATAATGAAAACATTTAGATCAAGAATAGCAGTTATGGCAGCTACTGTGTTTCAAACTGAAAACTTGGGATTAAACGCGCTCAAAACACATTTCTGAAACCCAGTAACGACCATTATTGCAATTCAAATTGAAAAAGCGGCTGTTTACGGAGAAATGACGTCATTTGTTAATAAAATAACTCCGTAAATAAACATTTTTGCAACTCGTTGATGCGCGACCAACGGATGGAGTAAGTGAAAAAAGCCCAAGTTATGCAAAAACCGAAAATTTTCAGTAACTGCTTTTCAAAAATTTACGGCAGAATTACCCTCATATATAAAAATATAAAAAAGGAAAAAGTAGTGTTCTTTTTGTGCGTTTTTTTGAACTATAGGATTTATGATTTACCAGATTGTAAATACAGTCATGAACAAAAGTTTAAGACCACTTAAAATTTTTGCAAATTTTTAAGCACAAGGTAGTATAGCATTTTATTTACGTTTAGGATATTGTTTTATTTTGCACATAATCAATCATAAACACATGGGACATAGTATGACACATTCTAAACAAATATTTACATAAAAAATGTTCGGATTCTCAATATTTAGTATGTCCTCCTTTGTTTTTCATCACAGCTTCTATTCTCCTCGGCATAATATCAATTAAAGTTTGGCAATACTCCTTCGAAATTTCTTTTACCCAGACTTCCTTAATTACTTTCACCAACTCTGCACCACTTGTTGGTTGCTTTTCTGATACCTTATTTTTCATAAGGGTCCACAAATTCTCAATGGGATTAAGGTCCGGGCTGTTTCCTGGCCACTCGAGAAGTTGAATATTGTTGTCATTCAAAAAGTTCTTTGCAACTTTGGAACGGTGGCATGGGGCGCCATCCTGCATAAATATCTTACAATTGTGAACTTGCATGTGAAGTTTTAGCTTTTCTGAGAGCATTTAGACGTATTTTGGCCCATTCATAGTGGTTCCTGGAGGCAGAAAGCTGAGAGCAGCGACACCATTTCTGCACATAGCCCCCCAAACCATTTGACTTGGAAGATGTTTCATTGATGATATGGTATATCTGTCATCAAAACGTTTTCCAGGTGGTCTACGAACGTAACTTTTTCGAACCGCAAACTGTTATAAGGTAGATTCGTCGGAAAAAAGCACATTTTGCCATTCCTGGGCAATCCAACGTTGATGGTTATTAGCAAACTGTAGACGCTTAGCTTTCATAGCAGGATAAGCCTTGGTTTTTTTGCCGGTTTGTATGATTTTAAATTAAATTCTTTGGATAAACGCCGGGAAACGGTCATGTGACTGACGTTACGACCCCTGCGCAACAATTCAGCCTTGATTTTCTTCATTGAAGTCGTAGGCGACCTCATAACTATTCTCCTCATCAAATTGTCTTCTCTTGCAGTCAGTAGCGTAGCCAGGGGGGGGGGCGGGGGGGGGGCGGGGGGGGGCTATAGCCCCCCCCATTGGCCTGCCGACCAAAATGCAGAATAAGGAAAATACCACGTTTTTAGCACTTCTAAGACTCTCTTTTGCACTGGATCAGACTAAAAATGATTTAAAGCATAGTTTGAAACGTTTATTTGGGGGGGGGGCTAATAGACTGCCGACCAAAATGCTGAATAGGGAAAATACCACGTTTTTAGCATTTTAAGACTGTCTTTTGCACTGGATTAGACTATTTTGAAACGTTTATTTAAGGGAGGGGGGGGGACGGCTAATGAACTGCCGACCAAAATGCAGAATAAGAAAAATGTCATGTTTTTAGCACTTCTAAGACTATCTTTTGCACTGAATTAGACTAAAAAATGCTTTAAAGCATAGTTTGAAATGTTTATTTGGAGGGGGGCTAATAGACTGCCGACCAAAATGCAGAATAGGGAAAATACCACGTTTTTAGCATTTCTAAGACTGTCTTTTGCACTGGATTAGACTAAAAAATGCTTTAAAGCATAGTTTGAAACGTTTATTTAGGGGGGGGGGCTAATGAACTGCCGACCAAAATGCAGAATTAGGAAAATACCACGTTTTTAGCCAGTAGCGTAGCCAGGGGGGGCGGAGGGGCTATAGCCCCCCCATTGACATGTCGACCAAAAAGCAGAATGGGAAAAACACTACATTTTTAGCACTTTGAGACTGTTTTATGCACTGGAGTGGACTAGATAGTGATTTAAAACATCTTGTGAAACATATGTCCAGAGGGGGGGCTAATTTGGCAAAAATAAAACCAACAAATAAATGAAACCTTTGATAAATGGTAAGAAATAAGCAATCAAATTTGATCGCAAGTGTAAAAATGCTGAATATAAGTGTCATCAACAAATATACTATAAACTAAGGAATAGGGGGGGGGCTATTCAGTATTTGTTAATTACCAATCATTTCTCTCAAATCTCTTTTCATTAGTCCCCCCCAATTATTTTTCTCTATAAACTGTATACGAAATAGATTACTCCGTGTGAGTTTTATTGAAGTATTCGATTTTATAATTTACCAGCATCTAAACAAGAGAACTAACATTCTACCATTAGCCACCTCCCAAATAGCCCATTTATGCCAGCAGTTTAATCTTGTTTGCACTGCCAATTTCTAAGCCACGTTTTAAAAACATTATTTTTAATCAAAATAGCCCTAAAATGAAGTTATTTTTGCAAAAAAATGCAAAATTTTCGAGCGCTGGGGGCTCCGCCCCCAGACCCCCGTGCCTCCGGCGGCTGGGGGCTTTGCCCCCAAACCCCCAGCCTCCGGCAGCTGGGGGCTTCGCCCCCAGACCCCCACTGGCATCCGGCGGCTGGGGGCTCCGCCCCCAGACCCCCCAAACAGCCCCCCCCATTGCGAATTTCTGGCTACGCGCCTGCTTGCAGTGCTGACTCCGGTCTTCCACTCCTTTTCCTGTCGGTATAGTAGCCATCTTCTTGATACTTAGCAATTGCTTGATGCACTGCAGTCTTACTACAACCCATCTGAGCAGATATTAGCCGTTCAGATAGGTTTTGCCCATGTAGGGCAACTATCTGAGCCCTCTGAACCTCGCTTAATGACTTTTTTTTACCCATTTGAAGCACCTCAAAAAATTGGTTCATAGCAAGAAAATCAACTAAGAAATGTGAACAGAAGTAGAAATTGGCGCTAAATGCAAAACAATGAAGAGAAAAAATGTATGACGCAACAATGGAATTAGGCTGATGCAATAACATGCCAATTACTGAAAATCGGCATTTTTGGGAGGTGGTCTTAAACTTTTGTTCATGACTGTATTGTAAGAGAACTAAAATTTCACTGTTATAGCCATATTTTACATAACCCATTTACACAACCAATTTAATTATGTTTATGCAGAGCTTTTTCCTATGCCACGTTTTAAAAGCGTTAATTTTTATCAAATAACAGGCTTAGAATAAGTTAATTTTGCAAAAAAGTTACAAAATTTTTGAGAGCTGGGGAATCTGTCTCCAGACCCTCGAACTTCCCCAATTCCATTGTAAATTTCTGGCTATGCGCCTGAACTAATAACTGTTTTAGTAATTTGGAAATGACCAGGAGGGTTGTTGGTCTCGAAACCGGGTCTCGGTATCGGGTCCGATCTCGAAGACAATTTTTTGTGGTCTCGGTCATGGTCTCGGCTCTTTCGCATCGGTCTCGGTCTTGGTCTCGAACCCATTGTAGTCTCGGTCTCGTAGCTTAAAATTGGTCTCGAGACCGGGTAATTCATGCAAGTAAATCAAAATGGTTTCGGAAGAGGCAAACGCAACGTTTACATTATTGGTTGAACAACTAAATTTCGCACCTGGAGATTAAACATGTTGCGTTTACACACGAGAATAGAAGTCAATTGCGCATTGCGCTTTTGATGAAAGGGACGAAACCTTACGCATGTGTGAACGGTAAAAAGTAGCAGAAACCAGTTTTGAAAAGTGCAATTTTTGAGGTTTTCAAATGAATTAATAAATGAAAAACAACGAAAGTCCAGGCAAAACTACAGAGTTCTTGCCTCCTTTGAGCACCGCAGCTGTTTTTGCGACTTCAATCCCACTCAATAGACATCATGTGATCGAAGTTTGTAGAAAGGGGTCTAGTGCTACCCACAAAGAGTTTAAATTTTGTGAATAGTAGAAATTTGTGTTTTGCAAAACAATAATTGACAACTCAAATTTTGTGACTAATCGCTTGCTAATGTTACATCCTACTCGAGCAGTTACCTGTCGAAAGACGATTTTAAGGCGAAGCAGAGCGCATTGACAATATCTAATTGAAATGTTTAAAAGCAGGTTGAAAGATAATTTGGAGTACTGATTGTAAACCGATGAAATGGCTCAGATCTTTGCATGGGCTCTTCAAAACCTCCCGAATTTCAAAAAATCTTCATTTTTGGCAGTTAATACTGGTTCTATTTTTATTGGTCCCCTCTGAAAAAATTTCTGCCGACGAAGTTTCATTCTTGATCGCAAAAAACGCTTTGTGTAAACGCAGCCTAAGTGTTTTCTCGTTTTTGTAATAATAAAATTTCAGTAATCCAAAACAATAAAATTTCAGTAATTTTTTTGCGTTTGCAAGCAAAATTGCTATAATTTTGAGATTATAGAGCGCTTCGTAAGTAACTGAGACGATTTTTGGCAGTCGTCAAAGACAGTTGAAAAAAGCTCGCATTTTCGCTTCTGCAATTTTACAATAGAGCAAAAGCAGCAAAAAAGTCTTTACTCAAGCAAAAAGTTTTACAAACATTGTCGCTAAAGTTGACATCGATGCTCTCAAAATTTAAGAACAAGTTAAAAACAAATGAGGCTGAACATTGGCAAAAAATTAAGAACAGCCAGTCACAATTCAAAATTTACTGGTTACTCAAACTCAAAATCAAAGTCGAAGCCAAAGTCGAGACCCGAGACCTGTCTCGTTCTTGGTCGCAGAAAAATTTTGCGATCTTTGTCTCTGACGATTTGGTCTCGATTACAGCCCTGATGACCGCGGCTTCTCTCACACAAATAAAAATATAGAGACGTGGCTCTTTTTTATTTAATGTATGCCGTATCTTGCTTTCCGACAAACAAATGATTCTCGGTCTGAAAATCTACGAACCAGTCCGATTTATAAAAACTTCAAATCTTTAAAAGTTTTTAAAAGCTAAGGCACTTTTTTTAACAAAACGTTAATTTTTTTCAATATTTAAATAATTTTTTTAAAGCTTTTGCACCGAAACTATCAGTAACTTCGACTATTTAAGCCAAGGGATGTCCACTTAAGGATAATTATGTATTCTATAATAATTCTGAATCTTTTTTCCGAATCCAGAATTCCGAATTCTAAATCTATAAAATGGCCGTCAGTTTTGATATCAAGTCAGCATTTAACTGCTCGACTACTGCAAAACAAAAAAAAGTCAAACATTTTGTTTGGTTTTTACTGGATGTATTGCCAGTACAAGGATTACAGCATTATAAATTACATTATTATTATTGGATAATCTCATTCTGCAATACTTTGTCAGTTTCTCTGAAATTTTCGTTTTCTTTTCAACCATTATTTCGAGTTGTTTTCAGGGAAGGAAAACAGGCCTGCAACAGTGGAAGGCTTAACCCTTCTAAAAAAATCAAGTTAATAATACGTGCATACTGTATGTATAGTGTATACTGTTGTATATTAAATTTGACCTGCTCTTAAAATATTTTTGCCCCCCATACATTTACTTCCAGCGGCGGGCCTGAAAAGAAACCGAAGCATGTACAAGCAGTGGTGTTTCCGGGGGTTTCAGGGGGTTAAAAGAAGGCATGCCTCCTAAAAGGTTAAAAGGAACACAAGAACACTTAAAAGGTTAAAAGGCCCCTCACAGGAGAAAAATAAGCTCCAAAATATGTACAAAAAGTGCATTCTACACCTTTGGCCTCCATTATTTTTTTCTTGCTACCCCAGTGTTTAGAGAAAGTTGAGGAAAGCTTTATTGTTGTGCAGAATATTTAAGTCTCCACCATGGGAACCTGTTGAGCGAGACCGCAAGGCAGACACAGGTAAATCTGCACTGGAAAATTGATGTGCAACGTCCATACACGTTAAAGCGCTACGTCTAAAAAGTCTATCATCAGTTTTTCTTCACAACTAAACCGAGTCCTAAAAAACGGAACCGGTTTAAAACAAGAACTAGTTTCGTAAGATTCTGTAATCTGACGTGGACATCTCTATTTAAGGCTACAACAGTATATTAACAGCCTGGCAATAAATCTCATAATATTATTTTTAACCTGTCAAAAGGAATCTGCTAAACACTATTGAAAACCTACAGTATTAAAAAGTTATTTAATTTTGAACTTAGCAAAAAATAAATGCAGCAAAAAGTTTGTAGTTTGATGATGGAGTAATTTTTGTGGTTTCCAGGATGCTTTCTTCGGAAGAAAATGTAACTTGCAAATTGTTTGTTTTTACAATCCTTTTTCCAGATTTAAATTATTGCATAGCACTTTTTTTCAACTCCCCACGGCATTCTTCCTGGCTTTGATAAAGCAATACAACTAACAAAATGGTTTTCTTAACTCTACTTCCCAGTATTTTTGTTTGTAAACTGATTCTGATTCACATTAGTATGTTTGCTTAAAATATTTTTTTTAAGTCTGGAGCACATCAGGGTATAACTATGGCCAAGTTTAATTTTCGGGTCGGTTTCGAGCTTGGGTTTGACAAAAAGTCGGGCTTAATTTCGGCTTGATCTACTTACGTGCCTTGTTTTTTCCATTTTTAGTTGCTATAAAGCGTAATTAAACTAACTTTGGAACGGTAAAACATAACAACTTTGGTTAAGCATCAATGCGATTATTACTACACAGTACACAATTATTATTATTGTTATTATTACAGCACCTCTATAAATCAGTATAGTGCGTGGTATTATTTTAACCGCATACGATTAATAACTGTACACATTTTTTGGACCCAAATTAACCCGAGTTTACATGGAGGAAGCATTTTTGCCTCTCTAGGCGTTTTTGTAAGAAATCCAACAGAAAAACGACTTTTATTTAAAATTAATCTGACTTCGACTCATATTTCATCACAAATAACTCCTAAAAATGCGGTAAGTTTCCCAATTTCAAGGTTTTCCAAATTTGCGTTTTAAAATTTGAGCGTTTTTTGGCCAAAATTTAACGTAAATGATGTCATAACACGTTTATAAAACGTAACCAACTTAAGGCATTTTATGATTCAGTATGGAAAAAAAACTAGGTACAAAATTTAAACCGTCTGTGACGTCATCGCAAAAATGAAGTCATTTTTCTAAATCACATCCGTGACGTTACTGTAATGATATCGTCAACTTAAAACTAATTTTTCTAAAAAATTTGGTGAAGACCGACCAGCATACCAATTTTAGTGTTCACATAACTTTTGGTTTAGGAGTTAGATAGGGTCGCATTTTTGCCTCCCTCCTATGTAAAAAGCGTTGGTCAAATACTCCGCGTAAAATTGGGTTAACATCGGGCTAGTTTTTGAGCCTGATTTTGGCTTCAAATCACTTTCGGGGTTCAGGCTTTTACTGCAGTCGGTCCGTTTACTACCCTGGAGCACATACAATGCACTTCAATTGAAATCAATTTGCAACTAACATATTTTTACGCATCACTTTTTCTATAGCAAACTTTTCTGGTTGCGGCGCCGTTAACTATTTTGGTAAGATACCCTGAGTTTTCATTCCAGTGTAATTACGTTGGTTGTTTTCAGAAGGTGAAGAGCACCACAGTGCAATAATAACCTAAACTAATCAAAAAGTACAGAAAGTGCAAATTAGTTCAGAACGCAATTTTTTGAGCAAATTTAGTAAACTATCGCTTTTTATTTTTATTAATTCACCCTTTCTCCTGTCTATTTGACCAATGTGTCTACACGAGGTGGTGGGGTAAAAATGCTAACCCTATGTACAGTAACTTTTAGATCAAAAATCATAGAACCATCAGATTTGACATGCAAGTTGGTTTCGGTTTACTACAATTTTTTTGAAAAACTTGTTTTGAGTTCAAGACCTTGCAACCATTTTTTTGAAAAAATGACGTTATTATTTTTGTGAGGTCATAGTTTATAGCTGAAATTTTCACATAGCTTTGTTTTTTTTAAACTGAAACATAAAATGCTAAAGCCAACGTGATCACGTCATAAAAAGTTTTATGACGTCATTTAAATTGCAAAGCGCTTTATTCAGCATCCCAAAGCATTTGTCCTGGTCTTGATAAAGCAATGCAACTAACAAAATGGCTTTGTAAACTCTTTTCCAAACTTTTAAATGGGTAAACTTTTCGTTACCGAAGCAACCTCAAATTTTCAAAGATTATTTGTGAATAGATTTAACTCAAAGTTAAGTTAATTTGGAGCAAAAGTATTTTTTTAAAGGATTCATTGCGAAAACAAAAAAAAGGCATGTTTGTCCTCGTGTAAAATAGAATTAAACTTGTTTATAATTATCAAGCAACGCTTTTGATCACATTGTAAGCACTAATCAGACAAGCTCCTACATGCTTTAGGTCTAAGTCTAGTGCAATATGTATTCAATTATAATTTCTCACAATTTAATTCTTTTTCTTCTTGCGTGTGACGCGAGTATATAAGATTGATAAGCTTTAAATAATTTGTTGGAAAAATACATGCGTTCAAATTGCAACGATCAGCAACGCTCGAATGTTTCTTTGGTTTTACTTTAGTGTTTAGCAACTGACCTGGGATATTTAAAACAAATGTTCCACATATTCCCGGCAAGTAGGAACGACAGTGAAAATTTAGACTTTTGCTCACAACATTCTAAAATTTCAGACTTTTGCTTATAACTAAATCATTTTTTTTGCTGTCATTTTATAGCCATGTTAGGAACAAATAATTTGGCGTAATTATATGTGTCCCTTAGGGCGGTTTACAATTTTTTTTCAATACACGCTATCCTCCTCTCAGATTGTGAAGTTGACCGAAAAACATTTCGCAATTTTTTTGGGCAGTAGCTTCATATTTTCTCCGAAAATCAACTTTTTCTTTTTTTCTTTGAAACCGAATAATCAGTCTAATTTTAATAAATTTATTTTTGTGTTTATTTGTATGTTGACTGCATATTTTCAAATAGTGTTAAACTTGACATAATGATATTATTGCAATCATCTAAGTAGGGCATCAGGTGAATGATGATATCATTTTAGGGGATTTCCCACCTAAAATTGACGTAAAACAAGCAAGTTTAACTTAATTTTTTTTAAGATAAATTGAAAACAATTGCAAGTTTGCTTGACATATCAGTACTCATGATTTTACGTCTTTGTACTTAGTGTTTGTAAATGATTGGGGTTTTCATTTGTCTGATGGCTGCATTTTTTGTTACATTTGGAATTTTTTTAAGCTTTGTTGCAGGATTTCTCAGCAAGGTTTTTTTGTGGCTTCGTGATAATGCAAAAAATTAACAAAAAACAAGATATACGTGACTGTTATTAAATTATCATCAAAATATTTTAGAGGCCTGCTTATCTTTTGAAGTTCGGTTTAAACGTTAGGCCCGCCGATGCTTGAGTCCAGGGCAGTACGTTGAAAAAGTTTAGTTTGGCTTTTTAATATCTAAAGTTAAGACTAAAAGACGATAGCCTAAACCAGTAGCTTGGTTATTCAAAATTATCAGTTGAGTTAGCCTATTTCAGGGTTCAAAGTTCTTCGCACTGCGTCGACTCTTTTTCACATTGATGATGAGGTCAGTTTGTGGTGTGAAGAAACTGATCATGTTCATATCAACTTCCATAAGTTGACTTCAAAACACGGGAATGACCCGAGATGGGGGCTCCGCCTCACCTGCGTCATCAGGGGTTGCAACAATTTCTAGCAAGCGAAAGTGCTTTTCACGGCGCAAAAAGTGACTTTAACGAGCTCGCTAAAATGATCTGTAATGCAGGCCCTGTTTCGCCGAATCCAGAGAATTGAATCCTTAATCCAAAAATCCCAAATCTTAAAAATGGCAATAAAATAACATCTTTAAGATTTTTATCCGCTAGTTTGGATGTTCAAAACTACCTGCTGAATCAGCTTCATTTCAAGATAATAAAATTTCTTGCACTGTCTCGACTCTTTTTATAATGATGATGGGGTCAGTCGACAATCAATTTTGTTTTGGTACAGGGTGTTCCACAAAAAAATTATTTTTTTTTATTTTTTTTTAAACTTTTGTTGTATAGCATTATTTCAAGCCTATTTGTACCGAGGAGAGGGGGGGTTAATACAGTTGCTAAACTAAAAAAATTTTTGCTTTGGTGCACCCGGACTTTGAATTGAATTTAATAACACGCATTTTCAAAAACTTTGGAGTTAGCAGGATAACCGGAAGTGACGTGATGGTTGCCTTTGTCAAAGGCACCTAAGAAGTTTCATGCAGTTTTGAGCACAATGCATGCTTATCAATGCACTTAATTCTGTTGCATCTTCATTGTTGATGCTTATCTTTAGCTGGAATAAATTGTTTTATTTTTTAATATAATGTATTGCATCATCATTACGTCATTGATGACGTCATAATTCAAAACTATAGCTTTTTCTGCCATTTCTCGAAATGAATTGCGTTTGCATAAAAAAAATATTTATTGTCCTCAGCTGTTGAATGATACAATGAAAATAATACTGCAGTATTCTAAAATTTTGTGAATGGTACTATATCTCAGTCACGAAAAAGTACAAATTATTATCAACGCATTATATTAAGGACAATGTCATCATGTAAGTGACGTCTTCATGCTTGTGACGTCATCATATGCAGTGACTTTATCAGAGATGTCTTTGAAATGACAAAAGCCAAAGCTGAAAATAATATTTAGCAACATTTAGAAAAAAATTGCACGCTGTTATAAGGATTTACTGGTTTTGATGACGCTTCTTTGCTTTTGTGACGTCACAACCTCAAAATATTTTAGTTTAGAAATCTACCACAAAATATCTTCAGCAAGCAAAAAGTTTTACTTCTATCACTTACCAAACAGTTTTTAGATAAGGGGGCAAATTTCCCTCCTCCCCTTCGGTACAAATAGGGTGTGAAAATAGCTCGGTAGATATAACGTTAATTTCTTCATTTTTCCAGGTTTTAGTTTATAGTAATAATCATAGGTGGCAAGTTAATGCCAAAACGTTAGCTTCGTTAACCAATAGTCCGTTAGCAAACTTCACACCTCCGTTAACGTTAATCGGTTATTTTCAGCTTTAATTAACGGAAGGTAATAAAGTCCGTTAATCCGTTAACATTTTGCGTGTAATTTAAATTTCGTTTTATTCACTCGCTTCCTAGAACACGTATTGACGCTGTTGAGCTGATTGTAAGGGAATATTTATTGCTATGGTGGTCTCTTTGTGTTTTGAAAGTTACATTTTACAGTCTAATCTAATTTCAAGATAAAAACAAGTTCAAATGCACAAAGAAGCTGCAAGATATCGACGATAAAAACCTTAACAGAAGTTAATAGAACTTAACGGAAGTTACTTTAGTCCGTTAACATGAAAAAACTTTTTAACGGATTAACGAGTTAGTGAAAAAGTTAGCTTCGTTATTAATGGATTAACGATTAACGGACTTGTGCCCACCTATGGTAATAATTATGATGTTTTTATTCTTTTATAAATAAAATTTTGAAGTTTTTAGCTTAATTACGTTTTCCACAATTAGACTGCGATCAAAGAAGTAAAATTTTATTTGGAAACTTAATCACTGGTTCAAACACAAAGGGAATAATGCAAGCGTTTTGATGTAAAGCGAACTTCATCTTCAACGGCAACCAAAAATATTGTTCAAAAGTTTGAAGCGTATGGCACTTGCCACAACAGAAATAAAGACAAATCTAAAAGAAGAGTGTGTACTTACAGCAAAATGAACGTTGATTGCATAAGAGAAATGACTGTGCCTGGCCCAAGAAAATTATTACGAATGTGTTTATGTAAACTTGGCTTAACAAAGTCTACTGTTCAAAAAATGATTAAGCACGACTTCAAGTTATATCCTTACAAACTGAAAATAATATTTATTTGTTTATTTTGTTCCATACAAAACAATAAACAAAATTTCATGGACACACATAATTACAATTAAGTAGAAAAGGAAGCTGCTAAGGACCTCTCGATCATTGAGTCAAGCAGCCACCCAGAAATTAGTCGTGTCAAGCTGCTGGGCGTGTCAGTTTTTCATGTTGATTCGAATGCGTTGCGTATAGATCAAACTTGCGCTTTTATCAATTTCAGTTAGTTTAGAATTGTGAATCATTTGTGATTTAACAATACATGTATTTTAATTTAAATTGATCGAATGATAATTTTTTCTATTCATATGGTACCTAGTTCCAAATTTTAGCTCCTTGATACTTAAAACTTTTTTGTAATTTTTAACTTCTGTACCGCTTGGTAAATACAAATTAAGTTCAGATAAAGCGAGGCGCGTTGTTAGTGTATGTATCGCTCTAACATGAGTGAAGTGACAATTTAGGCGATTCGGTAGCTTTTTCAATAAATTTTTATGCATTAATTTTGCTACTTCATATTTATACAAGTCTTTCAGTTTTAAATTTGTAATAGGTGATAAAATGGTGAAACGTGGTCATGTTGCTGTCCACCTGCAAGTATTTTAACAACTTCATTTTGAAAAATAATCAATCTTTTCAAGTGATTATCATAAGCGTTACCCCAGATTACAATGCCATATAATAAATGAGAATGAACCATACTACAATACAATTTTCTAAGAGCTGCAGTAGCGTAGCCAGGGGGTGGGTGGGGGGGCTATAGCCCCCCCCCCCCCATTGGCCTGCCGACCAAAATGCCGAATAAGGAAAATACCACGTTTTTAGCACTTCTCTTTTGCACTGGATTAGACTAAAAAATGCTTTAAAGCATAGTTTGAAACGTTATTTGGGGGGAGGGTCTAATAGACTGCCGAATGTAGAGTAAGGAAAATACCACGTTTTAGCATTTCTAAGACTGTCTTTTGCACTGGATTAGACTATTTTGAAACGTTTGTTTAGGGGGGGGGCTAATAAACTGCCGATCAAAATGCAGAATTAGGAAAAATCTCGTTTTTAGCCAGTAGCGTAGCCAGGCGGAGCCGAGAGGCTATAGCCCCCCCCCCCCCCCCCATTGACATGTCGACCAAAATGCAAAATGGGAAAAACACTACATTTTTAGCACTTTGAGACTGTTTTATACACTAGGAGTGGACTAAGTAGTGATTTAAAGCATCTTTTGAAACATATGTTCAGGGGGGGGGCTAATTTTTCAAAAATACAACGAACAAATAAATGAAACCTTTGATAAATGGTAAGAAATAAAGCAATCAAATTTGATCGCAAGTGGTAAAAATGCTGAACATAAGTGTCATCAGCAAACATACTATAAACTAAGGAATAGGGGTGGGGGGGGGGGGCTATTCAGTATTTGTTAATTAGCAATCATTTCTCTCAAATCTCTTTTCATTAGCACCCCCCCCCCCCCCCCCCCCAATTATTTTTTTTCTATAAACTGTATACGAAATAGATTACTCCGAGTGAGTTTTATTGCACTATTCGATTTTATAATGTAACAGCATCTAAAACAAGAGAACTACATTTTACCATTAGCCACCTCCGAAATAGCCCATTATGCTACCAGTTTAATCTTGTTTGTACTGTCAATTTCTAAGCCACGTCTTAAAATCATTATTTTTAATCAAAATAGCCCTAAAATGAAGTTATTTTTGCAAAAAAATGCAAAATTTTCGAGCGCTTGGGGCTCCGCCCCAACACCCCCGTGCCTCCGGCGGCTGGGGGCTTTGCCCCCAAACCCCCAGCCTCCGGCAGCTGGGGGCTTCGCCCCCAGACCCCCACTGGCATCCGGCGGCTGGGGGCTGCGCCCCCAGACCCCCCAAACAGCCCCCCCCCATTACGAATTTCTGGCTACGCGCCTGAAGAGCTGTAACAGGTAAAATGTTCCACAATTTAGACAAGATACCTACAGATCTAGATATTTTACATGTCGAATTGGTTATATGTTCTGCAAAGTTTTAATTTTTCATGGAATTGTAATGCCCAAATATTTTACTGATTTAGTGACGGAAACCGGATTATTGTTGAAAAGTATTTCTATCTTTGGGATAAATTTGGTGATTTTAGGGGACAATATTAACGCTGAAGATTTTTTAGGTTAACAGTTATTTTGTTGGCGCTCGTCCATTCTAGTACACTCCGTAACTCATAATTTATCTTATCACGCAAAATTGACGGATTGGCAGCGTAGATTACCACACACGTATCGTCAGCAAAATAATCTGGGGGTTGTCTTTAAGGCATTAGATATTGTTATTCATATAAATCAAAAACAATAAGGGGCCTAAGTTACTGCCTTGGGGCACTCCAAATCGATTGGTAACTATTTCGGATTGCATGTCTTGATGGGCGAGATATTGTTGTCTTCCAAATAGAAAATAACTCATAAGTTTGTGCGCAACTCCTCGGATACCATAGTGTTCAAGTTTACTTAATAATGAAATATGACAAACAGTATCAAAAATCTTTTTGAAAATCTGATAGTATTGCGCAATTAATTTGTTATCATTGATTTGGTCGTAAGAGGTGGTCAGAACATCCAAAATAGCATGGGTTGTAGACATGGTGTTTCGTAAACCGTATTAAGACTCAACTAGAACAAAATGCTTTTTGAAAAAGATTTGTTAGTCGCTTGTGAATTAATTTTCAAAGATTTTCGAAAAACAGGTTAAAATTGATATGGGGCGGTAGTTGGTTAAGTTATCAGTTTTTCCTGACGTAAACAAAGGAATTACTCTTGCTATTTTACAACTATGCGGAAATATTCAAATACGAAAGGCATTACCAATAAAAAAAGAAATTGCAGGCGCAAGATAACTGGAAGCCACACGCAAAAAATAAGACGATATATTATCATGACTCACTGATTCATGTAAGTTCAGAAAATTGATTACATTTAGTACCTCGTTAATTCTCGGTGGTTCCATGTACTGTAAATAGTCGAACTTGCTGTATTTCGAAGAAATCGTTTATATGTTTTAGAATCACTAAATTTATCAGTTAGTTTCTTTCCAATTGTTGAAAAAAAAATTGTTAAATCTGCACAACATTATTTGCTGATCGGTTACTTTTCAGCCGTTCAGTTCAATAGCAGAAGATAGAGCAGAAGATTTCTTTGAATTACCTGGGGGTAAAGTGCGCAGCACTTCCCACGTCTTTCGCGGATTGCCTGTACTGTTTGCTTCTAATTCTTTCGCGTAATATTGTTTTTTGGCGGTCGATTTAACTTTGGTAAATTTATTTGAGTACGGTACTTTTTGTACTCTTGCTTCATTGTTTCATTGCCTAAGGTATAATAAGATTTATGAATCATATTTTTGCGACGAATCATGCCGTAAATATCTTTGGTAATCCACAGTTTGCGTTTAAGTTTTTGCTCTTTGCGAGATAATCGTTTAAGAGGAGCGTGATTCTCAGTTACTGAATGAACTACTGATACAAAAGCATCAAATGTAGCATCAAAGTTGAATTTAGTCAATTTGTCAATTCCATGTAAGAATTTGTTAACCGATTAATCCATTTCTTCACAGTAAGTATCTGCTTTAAAATAAGACTTGTCGCGAATCGTAAAAAACGATTGTTTACGGGATTAAGCAGGATACTTATTTATGGAACAAAATACAACATAATGGTCAGATAATTCATTATCACATCGTATTACTCTAGGGTTTATAATATGCGCGTAATCATTAGTTGTAATATGATCAATAATGGTGGACGAGTTTTCGGTAGCACGAGATGGGATGGTAATGATACGAAGGGAACCGCAGCTAGTCAGATGTTCAAGATAAAGTGAGC
Organism: Trididemnum nubilum; assembly: GCA_963965965.1. NCBI lineage: Eukaryota > Metazoa > Chordata > Ascidiacea > Aplousobranchia > Didemnidae > Trididemnum > Trididemnum nubilum. The sequence goes on from CAWYPQ010000487.1 coordinate 106,666, forward strand.
TTCCCATTGATCTTTTGTTAATATTTAGGTCAATATTTATATCTCCGAAAAGATAAAAGGTTTACGTTTGGTTATCTTATGAATTGAATAACATAGGGCAGCTGAAAATTCTTCAATATCATTGCTTCTAACATTTGGATCGCGATACATAGCTCCGATTGTGAGTTTTGTTGATAGACTTTCTTCTGTTATTAAGCTTAGCCATATGTCTTCGCAGCCGTTTAAATTCAAGTTATGCTTGTGATTTACTTGAATCCTAAACTTTGACAAAACATAAACTCCCACCCAGTGGCGGATCTGGAAAATTTTGGTGGGGGGGATGATAAAATTTATGAACACTAATTGTGTGTAATCTGAAAATTTTGCATGTTTATGATTAATGTTCTTGACCTCGCGCAAACTTGTTGGGGATATTTTTAATCCGTCCCATCCCAAAAACGTTACCAGTATATAAAATATTTTTTTAAATTTAACCAATGACATAAAACTAGTTTCATGTCATTGGTTGAACCAATTCAATTCAAATTAATAACATAAAACGCTCTTTTCGTCTTTCCTGCGTCAAAAATCGTATTTATTAAACTTTTGCTAGCATAACCGTCTGCATCTACACAGAACAGGCGCGTTGCCAGAAATTCACAATGAGGGAGCTGCTTTGGGGGTCTGGGGGCGGAGCCCCCAGCGATCGAAAATTTTGCATCTTTTTGCAAAAATAACCAAATTTTAGGGCTATTTTGATAACAAATAATGCTTTTAAAACGTGGCATAGCAATTGGCAGTGCGGTGGCATAAATGGGCTATGTGAGAAGTGGCTAGTGGTAAAATTTTTTCTTGTTTGCATGCTGGTAGATCATAAAATCCTACAGTTTAATAAAACTCACACGGAGTAATCTATTTCGACTATATTTTATAGAGAAAAATAATTGGAGGGGGGCTCATGGAAAGATATTTGAGAGAGGTGATTAATAATTAACCAATACTGAATAGATCTCCCCCCTGTTCGTGAGTTTATAATATTTTTGTTGATAAATACTATGTTAAGCATTTGCAATCAGCTATATTAAATTTGATTGCTTATTTTTGGCCATTTTTCAAAGTTTTTATTGATTTGTGAGTTTTATTTTTGACAAATTAGCCCCCCTGAATATATGGTTCAAAAGATGCTTTACAGAAACGCTAAAAACGTGCTATTTTTCTTTTTCTGCATTTTGGTCGACAGGCCAATGGGTGGGGGGGCAAAAGCCCCCCCCTGCCCTCCCTTAGCTGCGCTACTCACACAGAATGAGTAAAAACTACCTGCATCGGTCTTTGATATTTCTATTGTCAAAGGTCTATTTTGTTCAAGTGTTTATTCAGCATACCGTAACTAACAATGTAATAAAATTACATTCCAAAAGAATTCTACTTGATGTTCTATCAAATCGACACACTTTTTGTGCGAAACCGCACTACTGTATTGCGCAGGCGCGTAGCCAGAAATTCGCAATTGGGGTCTGTGTTGGGGGGTGGTGGAGCATCCAGCCGCCGGAGGCCAATGGGGGTTTGGGGGCAAAGCCCCAAGCCGCCGGAGGCATGGGGGTCTGGGGGCGGAGCCCCGAGCGCTCGAAAATTTTGCATTTTTTTGCAAAAATAACTTCATTTTAGGGTTATTTTGATTAAAAAATAATGCTTTTAAGACGTGGCTTAGAAATTGGCAATGCAAACAAGATTAAACTGGTGGCATAAATGGGCTATTTAGGAGGTGGATATTGGTAAAATGTTAAATCTCTTGTTTAGATGCTGGTAAATTATATAATCGAATAGTTCAATAAAACTCACACAGAGTAATCTATTACGTATACAGTTTATAGAGAAAAATGATTTTGGGGGGGGGCTAATGAAAAGAGATTTGAGAGAAATGATTGGTAATGAACTAATATTAAATAGCCCCCCCACCCTATTCCTTAGTTTATAGTATATTTGTTGATGACACCTATGTTTAGCATCTTTACACTTGCGATCAAATTTGATTGCTTATTTTTTACCATTTTCCAAAGGTTTCATTGATTTGTTGATTTTATTTTTGACAAATTAGCCCCCTTTCCCCTGAACATATGTTTCAGAACATGCTTTAAATCACAATTTAGTCCACACCAGTGCATAAAACAGTCTCCAAAGTGCTAAAAACGTAGTGTTTTTCCCATTCTGCATTTTGGTCCACATATCAATAGGAGTGCCATAGCCCTCCCCCCCCCCCCCGCCCCTAGCTACGCTACTGCTATTGCGTGTGGTTTGAGCGAAAATGCGCCACAATTGAACTCCTGTTGTGTTATGCCTTTATCGTTGAAAAGTGTGAGTTGTGAATTTTGCTAGTTTGGCGCTTTCAAATCAATCGGACCTGTAAAAAACTAATTTCTGCTTTGTAAAAAGTTCGCTGTAAAAATAACTTTCTCCTCCCCCCGCCCTACCCCACCCCCCCAATGGCTTCAGAAATTATATCGCAGTCACGCGGCCTATCGAGTATTCACTGATTGCTTGTTTTTTAATGTTTAATATTATGCATATGCACGTTATGTTTAGGCTGGTGGGGGGGATGCATCCCCCCCATCCCCCCCTAAATCCGCCACTGCTCCCACCCCACCCCCCCTCCTCCCCCAGATAAAATTTATCTCGGATTTGTCTAGGATCTTAAAAGGCTATCTCGGATTATCTTGGAATTATTTCCGGTGGCTGGTATAAGGAAAACTTTTTAAGAATCTTCTAAGATATACCTACGTTTGTCTATATATAGACAAACCATTTTTGATTCATCTAAGATTTTTTACGTACATTGGTGGATATTAGTGCTGCTCCAAGCCAAGTCAGAAACTAGTGTGTATTATCAAACTTTATTTTTATATGGCGAGTTATCTTTAAATTTTCTAAGTTTTAAACTAACACGTGTTCTAGAATAAAATGAAACACTTTTTCAAAAACATTTTTCGGCGATAATAATCGTTGAAATTTGAAAACACAATAACCTTGATAGATTTATCGAAACTTTCACAAAAAAACATTAAAGATCGTCAAATTCAAAACCGCGTAGTTAAAAAATCGACCAGAGTAAAATCATGGCAACATAATTCTTGAATAAGCTCCTTTTGATGCTTAAACAGTATCAAAATATATAACGCAAGAATGGAGTATCATATTCATGTCTTTCGTACTTCCATCCGTTTCCCTGAGGTGGGGTTCTCGAGGACACATTTTGAAGTCCTTAACTTTGGCCTCAAAGCCTACAAGTCCTTGAAAATGCCGAATTATCGAAGAAATTTTTTTTTTGGAGGACTTCTGAAAAATTTATTCGAAGGCCTTTTTTTTTGAGAGGGTCTGTGCTCGCAAAGTTGGTCCTTGGTCTTGGCATCGGATTTTTTTGTGTACTTGGCCTTGAGCCTCGTGTCCTCGACTCTACCTCTGCCTTTTCCCCCTTATTTTTCTAGTCAGATGACCCAAAATCTCTTCCCTTGCTTCATTTTAATTCGTCTTGGATGGGAGGAGGGGGCATTGTGGACCCCCAGACTTTTCCGCTGTCTCTTTCTATCAACGTTTTACTCACCTTTTTTTTTCCATTACGCTCTTTTTTTTCCAGTTTTTACTTTGTTCCGTTTTCAAACAATGTCTTTTTTGTGACGTTTTGCTGTTACAAATGAGCAACTTTTATCGCATGTGCCACCAGTGGTGCAAATCTTTGTTGGGCATTGGGGGGGATAATTTGCAATTTTACGCCAATTTTACCCTATTTTCAACATTGGGGGGGATGAATCTCGACCAAGACTTTTTTCAGGTGAGCAAATTAAGTGAAGACCAAAAAAAAAGGTTTTCAGTGGAAATGAAACACTTATTTTCTCCGCATTCAGGTGAAGACAAAAAAAAATCTTCACCAGGAATGGAACACTTTTTTCCCGTATTCAAGTACAGACCAGCGCTCAGATGCACACCAGAGTCAAATTATTAGAGGGGATGCAGGTGAAGACCATACTCAAAGTGTTGGGGGGATACACTCAAAATATTGGGGTGATACATCCCCCCTCCCGGGTTTTGGCACCCCTGTGTGCCACGTGGTTCTTTTCTTTTCCTCCTGGGATCCGCAATGGAACAAAAGACTTTTTTCTCAGCAGACGAAAAAGTTTGTGCTTTTGCAGAAACAGAGAGATCTACCCATTATCAAAACGCCCTGTGATACGGCTAGCATTTTGTGAGAAAATTTTGGAGAATTTTTTCCTGTGTTAATTGTGACAAAGTACGATGCCAACCCAAATTTCCACAATGCCAAGGTAATTAAGCCCTATGCGAAAGCACGCGCAGTTGCGCTTTGAAGAAGTATAAGAATAATAAAACAAACAAACCAAACAGATGAAATAACAAGTAAACTTCCAGTCTTTGGTCAGGGTAACTTTTATTCTTCTCCCAAAATTCCCTTTTTAACGCAGAAAATTGGCTTTGAGTATTGCTTGTTTCTTCCATTGATATATTTTCATTATGACTATTCATTATGAAGCTAAAAGTTTTTATTCGCCATTAGCAGTACTTAAATTGTAAAATTTTGCATCGGGGGACGCTTTTGCAGCCTTGACCAAACGTATTTCGCATGCGAAAGTAGTTTAGTGGAAATTATGTAATTCCGTCGCCGAAACTGAATGAAAAAACAAAGGTCTTCTCCGAAAATTGAAGTGTTTTTTTTTTCCCGGAATAAGGTGAAGACCAAAAAAAGGTCTTCGCTGCAATTTGGGGCTATATTCGGCAGAAATTTGAAGGATTTATTCATGCTGGCTGGCTATTTTTCGTCTGATCATCCAGCGCTCAAGTTTTGATGGGGGGACGCTAAACCTCGACGGGGGGACGCTAAATCTTGATGGGGAGACGCTAACTTTCGATAGGGGGACGCGTCCTTCCGCGTTTCCCCTACTATTTAATTACTGACTATTAGCCGAGTCATTTCAGCCAGAAGAAAGCGAAAGAACCAAAGGGTTTCGACTCAAGCTGCTAACACCTGCTATCTATCTACGTATAGCCTACCACTTAAAGGTGGGGAATTTCTTCAAGGGCTTTTCTCTGCGGCACAACAAGTAAACTTACTGACTTGGATTTGTTCTCTACTCAGTTCCTATAATTCTGAGCTTGAAGCAGAGCAGCTGTAAGTTATCAATATTTTTTGTGTTTAGTTCGGTATCGAGCCCGTGATTTTAACCTCAAAGGTAGACAATATCCACTCGGTCGTCTGACCATAGACCCTTTACTTAGACTAATAAAGAGTCTATATTTTATCTGAGCTGTAAATTATTTCTGTTCTTTTCTGCAACTAATGAACTTCTTTGGTCTACCTGTCTATTCACCAACGCCTGCTCGGTCTATTTGTCTCGCATTTTCGGTAAACTTTCTTTTAGTTTTGCATTTTTGGTATATTTTTTGTAAAGGTACTGTTATTATCATCGTTAACTTTGGTTTTCAATCACAATCAATAGTGCTTATTTGAGCGTTTTCTTTTTGATTCCAAAAATATTTTGGTCACGCTTGAGTAATGTTTTTTGAAAATTATTAGCCTCTTCAAAAATAAACTTCATCATCATCATCATCATCATCATATTTATTTATTTACCAAGTGACGTCATATCACAAGAAAAACCTGCAACTTCCTCTAGGTATATCACCAAAGCATCGAAATATGCAATTCCTTTAAAACCAACACACAAACTTGCAGAGTCAAAGCGATATTTAGTCACTTGGTGAGGAGACAGCGAAGGACCGAAAGGTCATCTAAGTCTACTGCCACCTCACCAAGTTAAGGTTAAAAAAAAAACAGCTTCTAGATTTTCTCAGTCTGCTACTTTCTATGATAAAAAATTTTACGCAAAATTAAAACAAAGTGTTGCAAGGATATGTGCACTTTGTACAGTGTATACACAAAACTCACAGTCACCATGTAAAGAAAATGCAAGACATTAGAATTGTTCTGACTCTAAGCATACTAAAAAATAAAAATGCTGTAACTGCAGATTGGATAGAAATAAAATTAATAAAGTTCATAATGCTTATTTATGTTTTATAGAATTTAAAGTGGGCAATTAGAGTAAAAAAAAAAATCTCCTTGCTTTGTTTTGTATTGTTTGGCAATATGTCATTAGTACTGGTACAATTTCCAATACCAGTATATATCAACCTCAGTCAGTTATTGCAAAATTACTAATAATTCATGGGCACATCAAAATGAGAGATGACGTATTGTAATAAATGTGTGATAGATGAATGCACCAAACTCATGCTATTCAAGCAATAGCATAGGTTATTGTTGAACTCAAGCATAAATATGCAACTATGATTCCTGTAATTACTACTGCATTGCTAATAGAAAGCTGTTATTCTAGCTTTTATCGGTTTCATAGTTTGATAAAAAATGAGCTTTAACAGCTTTTTTAAATCTGTAGAATGAAACTTCTTTCATACTGCTTGGAATTTCATTCCAAATTTTAATTCCTGCGAATGATAGAGACTTTTGCCCTAATCTTGTTCTAGTTCTTGGAAGAAAGAAGTTGTTTTTGTGGCTCAATCTTGTCTTATGTGTATAGCAGTTTTTCATTAGGTTAAACTTATCTGAATTTGCAAAAGATAATACATTATTGTGAATTTTGTACATTAGCTTTGCAGTTTCCAGAGAGTAAATATCCTTGAGTTTTAAGCATTTAGCTCGATAGAACAAAGGATTAGTATGCTCACGATATCCACTTCCAGTTAACAATCTGATGCTTTTTTTTTTGCAGAATAAAGAGAGGTGCTAATGTTGATTTTGAAACAGTCCCCCAACTACTTATGCAGTATTGTAGATGAGAGTATATGAGGCAGTGGTAAACAGATCTTAAGGCTTGCTCATCTACAAAGTGTTTTAATTGATTAAGGGCCCAAGATCCCCTTGCTACCTTTGAACATTGTTTCTTGATTTGTTGTTTCCAGTTTAGATTGTCGTCTATGAGAACACCTAGATACTTTATGTGATGTGATTGCTTGACTGGATTATTATCTACTGATACTTTGAGTTCAGGTTTATTTTGTTTTGTTGTCACTACCATAAACTCAGTTTTATTAAAGTTAATTGATAATTTATTCACCTTGAACCAATTGCTTACATTGAGTAATTCATCATTAATATTTTGTTGCAGTGTTGAAACATTAGAATGGGAGAGAGTAAGGTTTGTATCATCAGCAAAAAGATGAATTGTGGAATTTGAGGCAAGTGGTAGATCATTGATGTAAATATTAAATAACAACGGACCTAGAATTGATCCCTGAGGAATACCGCAAATAACATCTCTTGACTTGGATTTATATTGATTTACAATTGTATACTGTTGACGGTCAGTCAGGTAACTTGCTAGTAACTGTAATCCTCTAATTCCATACTTTTCTAGTTTCTTGATCAGTATTGTGTGATTGATGGTATCATATGCTTTTCTTAAATCTAAGAAAATAGAACATGTATTGAGCTTTTTATCCATATTGTCAAGTAGCTTATTGTAAATATCTAAAATGGCTTCATTTGTTGACCAATTTTTCTTAAAACCATACTGGTTTGGACTAATCAAATTATTGCTCACAAAATAATTGTTTAGTTGATCAAGTAGACACTTTTCAAAAAGTTTGGCAAAAGGATTTAAAATAGAAATAGGGCGATAATTACTGCATAACTTTCTTTTACCTTTTATGAAAATTGGAACAACTTCAGCGGTTTTTAACACTTTTGGAAAATATCCTGTTGATATGCATGCATTAAAAATGTTAGTTAGAACTGGAGCTATAACAGAGCCTGACATTTTTATATACTTTGCAGGAATTCCATGTCTTCCTGTACTTTTTGATGGATTCATAGCTCTGATGTTATTCACTACTTCTTCTTCAACTATTGGTTCTAGAAAAAACGAATTGCAACTACTCTGAATCAAAGATGTGGCATAAAATTTGCCATCAATTATAGCTGGTGTTTCGATTGTAGATGCAAGGTTAACTCCTATCTCTATGAAATATTTATTGAACAAGTTACTGATGGCCTGTGGACCTTGTGCACTTTCACTTTTGGAAACATACATTTTATTAGGAATGTTATTTTTCTTCACATTTTTCAAGTGAATAATATTATTTATAATTTTCCAAAGTGACGAGGTGTCATGCTTATTATCATTCACTAAATTTTTAATGTAAAGTCGTTTTGCATATTCCTTAATATGAGTCAGTTTATTTCTATAGACTTTGTATTGTGCCCATGTATTACTGTCATTTAATTTAAGGGCTCTTTTGTACAATAAATTTTTTTGCTGGATTGATATAAGGATTCCTTTGGATAACCATGGTTTGCTTTTTAGTTTTGTTTCCTTTTTGCTTTGTTTTCGTAATGGTGCATGTATGTTTAAAGTCTTATGAAAAATGTCAATAAACTTCTCAGTGTAGTTGTCAATGCATTCTTCTTTGATATCACCTAATAGCTCCATTCCTTCAGTTAATTTGTCTAGAAATTTTTCTACTTCAAAATTTTTTGTATCACGAATTAGGGTGACAGTTGATTTTTCACTCTTGGGCAGGCTTAAATTAGAACACACCATTACTGGCAGGTGATCACTTACATCTTCCACCAGAATAAAACTTTTGTGTTCACCCACTACATTGTTTGTATAAACATGATCTAAAAGAGTTGAGCTTGTAGTGGTTATTCTTTTCGGGTGTGTAATTAAGGGAATGCAGCCTAAGCTATATGTTAAATTCATGAAATCTTTAATATTGATATCAGAGTTACTTTTCAACAAATCTGCGTTGAAGTCTCCTCTGATATAATACATCAATTTTCTACTATTCAATTTTTCAATGGTTGATTCAAAACTCTTGCAAAACTCTGATAATTTCTGTTTAGGGTGTCTGTAAATTACCCCCACTATACATTTTTTGTTATTCCCTAAATCTAGTTGAATCCACATATCTTCACAGTTAGGAATGTTTAAATCAAACTCCTTGCAAATTGAAATTGATAAAGACTTCTTAATAAACAATCCTACTCCTCCCCATCTTGTAGTTGTGCCTTTGTGGTAAAAATGGTACCCACTTAACTTTGCATTGTATACCTGTAACAATTTAAGTTTGGTTTCACTTATAGCAATGATATCAGGTAAGATATCATAATTTGTTAAAAGTTCATTCAATTTATCAAAATTTGCATTTAAGCTTCTTATATTCACGCAAAGCAAAGAAAATTTACACTTTTTGTTAATAATATTGGCTTCGGCCTGTGAGCAGTATTTTGAGTCAACCAAACCAGAATTTAAATCATTTAGTAAGCTTTTTATCTTGTTGTCTACCTGTAAGCATTTAGCTGGGAAAAATGAATTATTTGTGTGATTAATATCAAAGTTTAGTTTGTCATCATTTCTCATTTCATTTAACAATTGCTTATCATCTAGGGTTTGAAAAGGAAACAATTCACTGTAACAATTTTGGCAGAGGTATGGTTCAGTAGAAGAGCAAAGAGTGTGAAATTTAAGTGTACTAATGACTGTGCATTTGAGATGAATCCATCCACCACATATATCACACTGAATAGCACACTGGTTCCTTTTACAAGGTCTTAAACATATTTCACATGGACATTTAACTGGCATTATCAAGCAGTCAAACCAATGAAAGATTCTACACTAGTTAGACCAAAGACCTTCTATTAGTAGACGTGTAACTCCTGCGCGAAAAAAAAAGGCGGCGCAATAAAGAGAATAAAAATTGCTCTCAATGCGTGCGTTTGACGAGTCACACTTGAGCGAATCTGTGCTATTGTGAAGTCTTGGTGCAGCCATGGGCAGCAATGCAGCAGGAACGAAGAGAAATGCAGGACCATTTTTGTAGGTACTTTAAATCCCTTACTGGTCAGTATCAAGATAGACATTAATCCCAATTGGAAAGCTGAAATTCAGGCAAGTTTAGTTAAAATTTTGTTGAATTCTGATAAGTTGGCTATATCGTAGTTTATGTACCGGCGCCGATGCTTAGTGGTTAGAGCGTCCGTCTCGCAATCGGTAGACCTGGATTCAATTCCCTTGTCGAGTCATACCAAAAGACTTTAAAAAATGGTATTCACAGCTTCCCTGCTTGGTGCTCAGCATTATAGTGTGAAGCTTCACTGGCGTGGTGGACATGTGGCAGCAACGTTAAGACCGTATGGTCATTTCTTGGAGGGAGAAATCTCTAGTAGGGGGAACTACGTAAATTTGATATAAATCGGTTTATTTTTAAGCCTACTTTTTAAGGTTTTGACAATTTTTAAGTTCAATTACCAGGGTTTTGTGGCTTACACAAAATTTTTAACATTTTTTGCAGATGAGAGGAAAGTTGTTAAACTCCCCCTAAATTTATCAGCCATATTGCAGCAACAGACAAAATTTTCAAAATAGATATCATTTTTATTACACGCTAAACGTTTTCGACCATTCTTCTGGTCCTCTTCAGAGCAAAATAATTACATGTTAACAGTTTAAGAACAAACTAGAAAATGAGCAACTTTCAAAAAAGCAATATAGTTTACCTCAACGCAACAAGTACGCAATTTTAACGTAACAATTGTACAAATTATGCAATAACATGAAGATAATATCTCGAATACATTCAGGAAAAAAAATGCACACACTCAAAAACATATTACATGCTAACCTAATAAACATTTAGTAAAAAAGATGAACCATTAGCATAGAGCTGTCTATTGAGTTGTGGATTGTGTTTTTTTATGAGTAAAGCTTCTTGTATCTTGTAAAACTTTAAAACCATTCAAATTTGTATTGTTTAGCTTGCAGTTTTGGCATATTTCAAAGTGTTTACGTATTGCTGATTTTATGGTTTTGTGGTGCAGATGTTCCTGAATCCTAGTGCCAAGATGTCGTGTAGTCATACCGATGTATGAAATATTCGCATCACGCGAACAAGAAAATTTGTACACGACATTCGACAATAAAGGAAACAGAGTAGAACACTTAAGTTGAAAATACGATCCAGTTTTAAAACATGTATAATAAACATTAATATCGACATTAATTTCGTTTTAACTAGAGCAGTTAGTCTTTTCGCAAACACTCGTGATGCTTTTCCAAAAAATGGTATTCCAATAGTGAAAAGAAAATCGGGTTCATATTTATCCGGAGGGTTGTTTTGTCGTTTTTCAAATTTTTTTATGGTGTTATTTATAAACCAATCAGGATATCCACTGTTGCGAAAAATATGGCGTAAACGCTTTAATTCCTGCACATACAATTCGGCGCTCGAGCTTATTTTCTTAGCACGATGCAAAAAGCACATAATTAAACCAGATTTCCAAGTGTTCGGACACAGTGCACTAAAATTAAGCAGCAATCCAGTATTTGTGGGTTTTCGCCAAACGCAAGTGTCATAGCCAGAGTCATTCAGTTTTATTTGCACATCTAAGAAAGGCAAATTCTCGCGATTTGTATTTTTTTCTAAGGTAAATTTAATGTCTTTGTGCTGTGAATTGAGAATGTCCAAAAACTGTGTACACGCGCTATCACTATCAAAAACAGTATAAATATCATCTATGTACCGTAAATACAAATTAGGTGAAGGATTGTTAGTACTAGCAAGCAATTTCTCCTCCAAACAACCTAAGAAAAAATTGGCCAATGTAGGCCCGAGACACGAGCCCATTGTCACACCATCTATCTGCTTATATAATTTGTCCTTGTGCATGAATAAGCCTTGAGTTGCCATGAACATTAGTTTGCGAAAAACAACTTTGTGAAACGGAATAGCATACGGATTGCCATCTGCATACAAACGATTAATTATAAGCTCAATAGTTTCAGAAAGTGGAACATTTGTAAATAACGATACAACATCAAAACTCACTATGCGATACGAATTATTACATGGAAACTGTTACAAACGCTCAATAAAATTGTCAGTGGATTTTAACAAATAAGTGTCCGGAATGTGTGTTAGTGTCCGTAATTTAACTAATATAAGTATTTAGTAATACAAATCTATGTATGTCAGTAGTTAGAATGTTAAAATCACTTACAAATCTTGAAATCAGATGGTTTAAAATGTCTTTCAGATATACCACATTGTGATCGATGGATTTGAGATAAAATTTTATCTTCTTTACTTTTGGGGTCTCTGTATGCCAAAACAAATTTCTGCAACGCTTCTTGATGTTCGTATTCTTCTGTTCCTTGTTTGATGAATTTTAAGTTTTTAAGAGGTTTAATATAAACTTTATGTCGCTTAAACTCTGCATTACACCCCGGTAATGCACAGTTGGTAGGGCTCATCTTAGCGAACTCTAAAATCAAAATAACAAAAAGCTGTCAATACTAGCTCAAAAATAGAAAGAAGCCATAACAAAATATTAGGGTCTCGAAAACGACACTCTGTTGGCAGTGACTACACGTACACTCTCATATTTCTACATTTTCCAAAGTCACAATTTCGATAACGGTTCTCGGTGTTGAAAAGTGATGGACAGTGAATTCTATGAGTCCCGAATTTGCTACCAATCACCTTTAAACAGATGTCTTTGTCAGAGTTTTAAGAGTTTAGGGTTGGAGTTAAAGTTTATAACGTTAAAGGGGGTCAGACAAGACTCTGCAAATAAATAGAGAAGAAATAAAAAAAATTCCTTTCTGACGTAACCTAACAAATTTTATCCCTAACCTCAATTCTAAAAGTAGTAGGCAGGTAGAATAAGAATGTTTAAAAATGATTGGCCGTAGATTCTAAATTACGGCTTGTAGAGCAAATAAACAATACAGTGATGCTCTAACAGCTGTTAGGTTCTGATTGTTCTGACAGTCTCACTTGTTTGTAGACCACTTCTACAATTATAGGCTCCAAAACTGCTAGGTCCGCAAACCAGCAAGCTACTTAAGCTTGGCTAGGCCTACTGCAAATGTTATTATAGAACTGATAGCTTAATCTTACTGTTATCAGTCTTTAACCTACTACTCAACCCAAATAGTCAGTTGTAACACTTGCTAAAAATCGCTTGTGTTCTAACTCAGCTGGCAAATTAGAATTCAGATCCAGCACAGAGTCAGACTTACATTTTCGCAAATCGAGCGAACCGCAAACGAAGCCAATCGCACAGAGTCACTGAAGCATGAAATATTTGCGTAAAATCGCGGGTTTCTCGTCTACTAATAGAAGGTCTTTGGTTAGACAAAATAGCAAATTTAAAATCAGCCACAAAATATGCAGAAAAAGTTGTTTTGAATTTAAAATGAAAACAGGTGAAAAGTAACTTTCAATATACTGGTAATTATAAATTTAGACAAAAAGGTAGGCCTACAGAAAAAAAAAAAAAAAGTCAGATCCAACTATGTACACAAAAATACAAAAACTACTAATGTCAGATCCTGCTATGTAGTCACAAAACACTAAAAGAGTGCTGAGTGTCAGGTTGAAGTATCCTTCTTATTTATACACCCAAGAGTTGTTAGCACAGCAATAATTGTTAAGTTCACCTTCTTTAAAATTATAATTATAAAATTATAAAATAATAACATTTTTATTTTATACTTGACGCCTATATCTGGTGATTTGTCTCGCAATCGTCTGGTTGAGCCAGGTACTAGGAATCCAAGTCGCCTAAATGGGGGAGAGAAATCAAATTTTATTAACTTTCAGTTGTTAGCGAGTTTTGTTCTAAGAATCGCAATATGTTTGATATGCCTGTGACGTAGCCTAGTTTTGAGCTCACTGTAACTTTGAAAGTTGAAAGACTAAGATGTGTATTGTGTAGGCTATGTTTGTCAATCGTTAAAAATAATATGTGTCTATAACGTGCACTAGGCTAGTTCAGAGTTAAAAACAAACGCAGAAATTAGAATCAAGAACATAAGATATCACTGGTTTTGCAATGCAACTACTACCTATACTGTAGGGTAGATTTACCGGTACTAGTCACAAGTAGGCCTAGCCTAATTTACAAAAATTAGGTAACAAAATACAGATACATAAATTGAATTACCGGTACGTACTATAAGCGAACACTTAAGCTCAGAGCTAGTGTTGATCCAGAAATCACAGCAAGCAACACATTATGCAACAAACTAAAACTGCTTATCTGTTATAGCACCACATTGATAGGAAGTTAGAATTGAGATGCTAGTAGCCTATTTTAAAGCAAAAGTGAAGAAAGACATGAAATTACAACTTAATACCGGTACCGGTACTCAGGCGCGTAGCCAGGATTTGGAAAAGGGGGGGGGGGGGGCTGTTTTGAAAAAGTGAGAAGTGTGCAAACGATCTTGACCCGAATTTTCATTGGTCTTGAAACAGTTACACACGGTTTGTCCGAAAACTGAGATGAAATTTCTCGGAAATTCAAAGGTTTTTTCCGCTCAAAATCAAGTGGTCTCCAAAAAAAAAAAAAAAAAAGGTCTTCACCGATTTTGCGACTGATTTTTCGGCCCAAATCGGAAATCCAATCGTTTGAGGGGGGCTGTTTTCCAATAGGGGGGGGGCTATTTTCAATTTTTCACAAAAAATCGGCCTCAAAACCACCAAAATGGTGCGGTTTTGCATACTTCACAAGCCAATGGGGAAGGGCTCGAGCCCCCCCCCCCGCCCCCCCCCTGGCTACGCTACTGCCAATACTGTATGTTTGCATTTTTGTCGTCTGCTCTTCTTTTAACATTTTTGCACTGTTGCACCTAAATCAGAAGTTGTATATACCGGTATATATTTTTTTTGAAGTGACTTGGCGCGCAGAATGTGAATAACATTTTTCAAGTGAATAATTTTATTTTATAATTTTCCAAAGCATGACACCTTGTCGCTTTGGAAATTTTTAAATAAAATTATTCACTTGAAAAATGTGAAGAAAAATAGCATTCCTAATAAAATGTATTCTTCCAAAAGTGAAAGTGCACTAGGTCCACAGGCCATCAGTAACTTGTTCAATAAATATTTCATAGAGATAGGAGTTAACCTTGCATCTACAATCGAAACACCAGCTATAATTGATGGCAAATTTTATGCCACATCTTTGATTCAGAGTAGTTGCAATTCGTTTTTTCTAGAACCAATAGTTGAAGAAGAAGTAGTGAATAACATCAGAGCTATGAATCCATCAAAAAGTACAGGAAGACATGGAATTCCTGCAAAGTATATAAAAATGTCAGGCTCTGTTATAGCTCCAGTTCTAACTAACATTTTTAATGCATGCATATCAACAGGATATTTTCCAAAAGTGTTAAAAACCGCTGAAGTTGTTCCAATTTTCATAAAAGGTAAAAGAAAGTTATGCAGTAATTATCGCCCTATTTCTATTTTAAATCCTTTTGCCAAACTTTTTGAAAAGTGTCTACTTGATCAACTAAACAATTATTTTGTGAGCAATAATTTGATTAGTCCAAACCAGTATGGTTTTAAGAAAAATTGGTCAACAAATGAAGCCATTTTAGATATTTACAATAAGCTACTTGACAATATGGATAAAAAGCTCAATACATGTTCTATTTTCTTAGATTTAAGAAAAGCATATGATACCATCAATCACACAATACTGATCAAGAAACTAGAAAAGTATGGAATTAGAGGATTACAGTTACTAGCAAGTTACCTGACTGACCGTCAACAGTATACAATTGTAAATCAATATAAATCCAAGTCAAGAGATGTTATTTGCGGTATTCCTCAGGGATCAATTCTAGGTCCGTTGTTATTTAATATTTACATCAATGATCTACCACTTGCCTCAAATTCCACAATTCATCTTTTTGCTGATGATACAAACCTTACTCTCTCCCATTCTAATGTTTCAACACTGCAACAAAATATTAATGATGAATTACTCAATGTAAGCAATTGGTTCAAGGTGAATAAATTATCAATTAACTTTAATAAAACTGAGTTTATGGTAGTGACAACAAAACAAAATAAACTTGAACTCAAAGTATCAGTAGATAATAATCCAGTCAAGCAATCACATCACATAAAGTATCTAGGTGTTCTCATAGACGACAATCTAAACTGGAAACAACAAATCAAGAAACAATGTTCAAAGGTAGCAAGGGGATCTTGGGCCCTTAATCAATTAAAACACTTTGTAGATGAGCAAGCCTTAAGATCTGTTTACCACTGCCTCATATACTCTCATCTACAATACTGCATAAGTAGTTGGGGGACTGTTTCAAAATCAACATTAGCACCTCTCTTTATTCTGCAAAAAAAAAAGCATCAGATTGTTAACTGGAAGTGGATATCGTGAGCATACTAATCCTTTGTTCTATCGGGCTAAATGCTTAAAACTCAAGGATATTTACTCTCTGGAAACTGCAAAGCTAATGTACAAAATTCACAATAATGTATTATCTTTTGCAAATTCAGATAAGTTTAACCTAATGAAAAACTGCTATACACATAAGACAAGATTGAGCCACAAAAACAACTTCTTTCTTCCAAGCACTAGAACAAGATTAGGGCAAAAGTCTCTATCATTCGCAGGAATTAAAATTTGGAATGAAATTCCAAGCAGTATAAAAGAAATTTCATTCTACAGATTTAAAAAAGCTGTTAAAGCTCATTTTTTATCAAACTGTGAAACCGACAAAAGCTAGAATAACAGCTTTCTATCAGCAATGCAGTAGTAATTACAGGAATCATAGTTGCATATTTATGCTTGAGTTCAACAATAACCTATGCTATTGCTTGAATGGCACGAGATTAGTGCATTCATCTATCACACATTTATACAATACGTCATATCTCATTTTGATGTGCCCTTGAATTATTAGTAATTTTGCAGTAACTGACTGATTTATACAATACGTCATATACAGGGTGGGCTAAAAAAATATTACCACTTTTTATATTCTCACCATTTTCAAAATTACTAAGACTTTTGTTTCATATTCCTGCTCTTAGGAGAAAGCAGGGAGTCAATATGAATAACGTCATTTACCAGCAAGATGGTGCTCCTCCACATTGCTCAAATGTCTCACTGGATTTCCTCAACGAGTACTTTTCTGGAGATAGACTCATTTCACGGCGTACGAACAACCCATGGCCTGCCTACTCTCCTGATCTTTCTCCCACACACTACTTCCTATGGGGGTACCTGAAGGAGAAGGTGTACTACAACAACCCACAAACCATTGAAGCCCTGAAGACCAACATCTGTCAGGAAATTCAAAGAATCCCTCTTGAGATGTGCGGCAATGTCATCACAAACTTCAATGTGCCTGTTGCAGCTGTACTCCACAGAAGAGGAGCTTGGATTGAACATGTTATCAATTATTGAACTGTGTAAGAAACAAGAGACAAAGTGAAAAGACTTTGTTATCAAATTTTAATTGGATATTTTTGTTGAACATCTGTGCAAAAAATTTCGAATAAATGTTCATTTTTAAAATTTGTGTATGGATTAAAAGTGGTAACATTTTTTTGGCCCACCCTTGTATACTAGTATTGGAAATTGTACCAGTACTAATGACATATTGCCAAACAATACAAAACAAAGCAAGGGGATTTTTTTTTCACTCCAATGGCCCACTTTAAATTCTATAAAACATAAATAAGCATTATGAACTTTATTAATTTTATTTTCTATCCAATCTGCAGTTACAGTATTTTTATTTTTTTTATTTTTTAGTATGCTTAGAGTTAGAACAATTCTAATGTTGTCTTGCATTTTCTTTACATGGTGACTGTGAGTTTTGTGGATACACTGTACAAAGTGTACATATCTTTGCAACACTTTGTTTTAATTTTGCGTAAAATTTTTTATCATAGAAAGTAGCAGACTGAGAAAATCTAGAAGCTGTTTTTTTTTTAACCTAAACTTGGTGAGGTGGCAGTAGACTTAGATGACCTTTCGGTCCTTCGCTGTCTCCTCACCAAGTGACTAAATATCGCTTTGACTCTGCAAGTTTGTGTGTTGGTTTTAAAGGAATTGCATATTTCGATGCTTTGGTGATAGACCTAGAGGAAGTTGCAGGTTTTTCTTGTGATATGACGTCACTTGGTAAATAAATATGATGATGATATGATGATGTGTGCAGTTAAATAAACACAGAACAAACATTTTGATGATATCACTCCTTTTCAGAAATTTTTTGATTATTACTGTTATAGGTTAGGGTTAGGTTTATCGCTAGGGTTAGAGTTAGTGCTAGGAGTTGGGGTAAGGTGTTTTAGGCTTTATTACAAAATGTCTGCGCACACAAAACGTGCGCCAAGCTTTTTCCTATTTTTTTGTTTTTGTGGTAGCTTTAGATAGGCTAGTGAAGATGTAGTTTAGCCTATCAGTTCGAAATAGTCATGGTACTGTGGTATGCAAGAAAGGTTTAGATTAAGGTTGGCGTAAGGTTAGACTGTTAGGGTTGGTGGTGGCATTTAGCAGCAGCGTAGCATACTAGGCTATGCCTAGTATGGCGTGCTTTGCTTATTATGCAACTATCTAACTATGATACTTTAGGCATTTGCACTTTGCATACTATGCTTGTTTATAACAATCTGTAGATTGTCTGTTATTGTTCAAGGTTTATTGTTTGTCTTGCTAAATTGTATTCTTTTGTTAGTGTGAAATTTTTTCAACCTCATGCTGATTCTGTTTTGTCAATAATTCATTGTTACGTCAGTTTTATTGTGACTA
>CAWYPQ010000488.1:0-40845 GCA_963965965.1 Trididemnum nubilum
AGGTCTTTTGATAAATTGTAACAGCACAAAAGGCAAAGCCATAGCCAGAAAGCTTGGTTTTCAATACTTAAAATTGCAAATTCAAAATTCTCATCAACGTATCAGATTTTGCGAAGCCAAATGTAGCGAACTTTTAGTTAAATTAAGCACCAACCTACCCCACGAGTTATTGGACGATTTAATCGATCACCTTTCGGCAATTCAGAACAAACTAATGAAGGCAAAGAAACGCAAGCATGACGTTCATGTAAATTCACTGATCAGTGCCATGGAACCAGCTCCGCCGCAGACAAGATTGCCCCACAATGAAATTAAAGAGAAATGGGTTGTAAATTTATCCGGAACAAAATTGAGTGAAGCGCAAACACATGTACTTCAACTTGGATTAAACTTTGCCGCAGCTCCTACTCAGATTCCTACACACCGCATCCTAGCGGCCGTAGAAAAGAGCCTTACAAAATTCACTGTTGGAGAAGCCAACCATGTAAGAAGCAAGGTAATTGGCGTTATTAAAAACCACAGGCCCCCCAAACCCACTTTAAGCTCAGAAGAAACCAAAGCATTAAAAGAACTACGCAATGATCAAAATTTAGTGATTTCAAAAACCGATAAAGGCAACACAACAGTTGTTATGGACAAAACCGACTATGACAAGCGGCTGCTTACTATGTTAGAAGATAATACCACATACCAACAACTACAAAAAGACCCCACCCCCAACACTAAAAAAACTGTCAACAAGTTCGTCTCCCAGTTGGTTGCCGACAATAAAATCACAAAAATTCAAAGCTATCGATTTAAAAGCTCCAACGGACGAGCACCCGTGTTATACGGCCTCCCAAAACTGCACAAAGAAAATACCCCGCTGCTGCCCATTGTATCTTTTACTGGCTCTCCGACCTACAATTTATCAAAAGACCTGGCACGAATTCTTAGTGAGTTGACAGGAAAAAGCGACCACCATGTCCGAAATTCGAAAGACTTCGCAAAATTTATCACATCTATTACCATTAACGATGATGAACAAATGGTGCCTTTTGATGTTGTCTCCCTTTTCACGAAAATACCCACAGGATTGGCCGTCGAAATCGCAAAAAGCCGGTTAGAAGCTTTGGACAATTTGGAAGAAATCACTTCTTGGTCAGTGGAGGATATTTGCAAAGGCCTTCAAATTTGCTAAAATGCTACGAACTTAACATTTCGAGAAAAACACTACAAACAAATTTTTGGCACGGCAATGGGCTCCCCCGTTTCCACTGTGATCGCCAACCTAATCATGGAAGATGTTGAAAAAAGAGCCCTGTCGACATTCCACTCGCCACCAAAAATCTGGAAACGCTATGTAGATGACACCTTCGTCATAATCCACAAAAACTCGGTTGAAGATTTTTTGGATCATTTAAATACGATTGAAAACTCAATCAAAGTCACAATCGAAAAAGAAGCCGACCACACACTTCCTTTTTTAGACACATTGGTCCGACGAAATCAACATGGCAAATTCTCCACATCAGTCTACCGAAAACCAACCAACAGCAACCGATATTTAAACTTTCGATCTGACCATCCTTTGGAACACAAACAATCCGTTGTACGATCACTAATTGACCGGGCCAATGCTCTTTGTTCTACCACGAAAAACCGTCAAGATGAAATCAAGCACGTAAAAGACACTTTAAAATTGAACTTGTACCCAAACACGACCC
The DNA here is from genome assembly GCA_963965965.1 of Trididemnum nubilum. Taxonomy (NCBI): domain Eukaryota; kingdom Metazoa; phylum Chordata; class Ascidiacea; order Aplousobranchia; family Didemnidae; genus Trididemnum; species Trididemnum nubilum. Next base: position 1,707 of record CAWYPQ010000488.1, read on the forward strand.
TCATCAAGAAACCTTCAAACCGCACAGAACAACAATTCAAAGGCTTTGCCATTATACCATACTACCCCGGATTGACAGAAAAAATACGGCGTTGTTTGTCTAACCATAATGTTAAAACCGTATTAAAACCGTGCAACACCATTGGCAAGAAACTCGCTCATCACAAAGACTCAGTGGACCCTAATATGCGACAAGGAGCAGTATATCAAATTCCCTGCCATGACTGCGACTTCTCATGCATTGGCGAAACAAAACGCAGTTTTTCCATCCGCAAAAAAGAAGACTTAGCAGACATTCGGCATCTACGATTCGATAAGTCAGCACTAACTAAGCATGTTTTTGACAACGAACATTCCATGGATTGGACCAACGCTAAAATTCTAGATTTCGAACTTGACTTCACAAAACGCCGTTTTATCGAGTCGTATTTCATTAACCAAATTCCCAACACTACGAATGATAAGCAAAATGACAAGTTCCCTAGCATTTACTCGGCAACTCTACTTCAAACCACATGACGTAATATTATTGTTTTTTTATGCTCCGCCAATCTGTCAGCTTTTCGTTTCCAATTTGTTATAATTTTTGCGTTAACGTATGATTCACTTGTGACATAATTTTTCGCATCTATCGTATGCTTGTTTTTCAACTTTGCATTCTAGCCCTGACGAAGATAGGTAGTACATGCCTTGAGCATAGCGTATTGAAACGTTGGCAAAAAAGTTTTCTGCCCCACCAGTTGAACTAATAAACTTGATTTAATTCAAACTAAATTAAAATTGTTTGTTTTTATTATCCTTATTTGCAGCACTCCCAAATTTTCAAGTCATGAGCCGCCACCGTCTGGATTCGATTCCGAGTCGAGTAATACTAAAGACTGGGAAAATTGGAATTCAGAGCTTTCCTGCTTGACGTTTAGCACTAAAAAGGGACAGTGTAAAACCTCCACCGAGTGTGGTAGACCACCATGCGGGCAGGGGGTAGCTTGACTGAAAGAACGAAAAGTCCCTTCTAGTTGTAAGTCGGGCCGGACTTTTTGGGTCGGGTTCGGGCTCAAGATTGACAAAATGTCGGGCTTAATTCGGACTTGGTTAATTTATTGCCTTGTGTTTTTGCCTTTTAGATGCTACAAGCGTAATTAAAATAACTTTTTTTTTGTTTAATCGTTTTGCGTGCTTCTGGCCTGAAGGCTACCAGTGTGGAAGCCTAAGGAAGAGCCACCAGAACGACGAAGAGCCACAAGAAGTAGTCGCCGCTCTGGTGGCTCTTCCCTGGGCTTCCACTATGGTAGCCTTTAGGCCAGAAGCACGCAAAACGATTAAGCATTAAAACTCTTGCCAGCAAACGTCAAAAACATCTTAATTGACTTATTATTAAAATAACTTTGTCACTGAATGACTAGTTGACTACTTCGTTTAAGCATCAATACAGTTATTATTACACAATCATTATTATTAAGTCACAATTTTTCACTAATAAGTAAATATCACCAATGAGTAAATAATGAATAAAATTAACCGTATAACGAGCAATAACGATTAACATTTTTTAAAGCTAACCTAATTTTCGGCTAATCAGTTTTCTGGTTCGGGCTTGTGTTTTTGAGATCGGGCCTGTGCTTGTCAGCCAATCAGGGGTGCCGAAACCCGGGGGGGATATACCCCCCAATAATTTGGCTGTATCCCCCCCAATAGTTTGAGTATATTTTACATCTGCATCCCCCCCAATAATTTGGCTTTGGTGTGCATCTGAGCGTAGGTGTTCACTTGAATTCGGGGAAAAAAAGTGTTCCATTGTTGGTGAAGACCTTTTTTTTTGGTTTTCACCTGAATTTGGGGAAAAAAGTGTTCCATTTTTGGTGAAGACCTTTTTTTGGTCTTCACTTAATTTGCTCTACTGAACGAAATCGTGGTCGAGGTTCATCCCTCTCAATGTTGAAAATAGGGCAAAATTGGGGTAAAATTGCAAATTATCCCCCCAATGCTCAACAAAGATCGGCACCCCTGCGGCCAGTGAACAACTCTGGTGCCTACGCTGTCTCCTGGTCAAGACAACTTAATAAATAAAGATATTATTACAATTTGCTATAACGATTGTTTGGTAGATACTTTTCATTTGCCTGAATACAAATACACTACTCGCGTTGTAATTGTTCAAACCGACACGCTCAATATTCATTATTAAGCTAGGAAACAGCGATGAACCCAAAGGCTTTCTAGTCAAGACACTTGAGAGCATTCAGCAGTGTGTTATACCAAAACAACATAGCGACAACAAACAGGAAGCAGAGCCAGAGTGATGTTGATAATAATACAGTTTTGCTACTATACATTACCTTTGATCCAATTGATTTAAGAAATGGAAAAATTTCGGTAAGTAATTTATGTGGTAGAAAATAAGGCATAGGGATTTAGGAGATTTGCCGTTTATTATAATCTGTTTGTAACGCTTCTGAAAAAGACCCAGGTCAATTTCCTTATTTTCGGTTTCTAAAATGCTCTATATTAAGATCCAGCAGCCGCTTAAACACAAATTCATTTTTATATTTTATTATGATTTTATCAGTAATTACAATATGCTGCATTGATGATGGAAAGGTTCATCAGCTGAAGCTTAGCAAGGTTTTGATACTTTTGCAGTAATATGAACTGTAAAGTTCTTCAAGCTTACTGTGGTTTTAGAAATGTTGTGTTTTGATGTATGTATTTGTGTGCCAAACAGTTTTTTCACTTCTCTCCCCCCTCCAAAAAAAAAAAAGAAATCAAGAGGCAAATAGCGCATTAACATTAACACTAATTAGCAGTACATTTGATTATCATTTTCTCCAAAATTGTGCTGTAAGTTTGATTTCATTGTTTTGAGATTTCCAAAGGATTTCAAAGTTTTAGGAGTTTATTTTTCCCTTTGATCCTGCCTTCATATGCCCCAAAACTATGCAACATTAGTCTAAATGTTCGCTACCTATCATTTATTTGATTGGTGTTGAGGTATAAAGCTAACCAGGTTCATTCAGGGATAAAAAATTTAGAAATATATTTTTTGTTCAAGTTTTTTAATGATTTTTATTAGCATTGCATTATACTGTAGTAGTGCACTAATACGATGCACATTGGGTAGAGATAAAAAACCTAATTTTTCGTTTCGTAATAGAAGGAAAGAGTCACCGAACTGCACTTAGCAGGGCTGCCATAACGTCGTTATTTCAAAGCTTTTTCCTTATTTTGATGGTCTTTGTCTTAAAAAATATTTTAGTCTAGTTTTCCAAGAAATGTCCTTATTTTGACTTGTGTCCTAACGTTTAGTGTTATCTTAGGAGTAGAGGATCTCATACCGGGCACTTAGATAGTCAATTCGTTCGAATAATCTGCTAGAAATATAAGCAATCTCTAGCAAAAAATGCCTAGTTCTCAGGCGCAGACCTTTCTTTTTTTGGTCATCGCCTTTCAATCTGCCGAAAAATGCCAAATTTGCAGGCGGAGACCTTTGTTTTCGGTCCGCTGGACTGGAACATAGGTGGGCCTGGCGTGGCCAATGAAAAGAAAAGGTTGCCGACCCCTGTCCTTACTTTTGGGTTGATGTCGATGGCAGCGCTGGCACTAGAGCCTAAAAGCCATTGAGTCCAGCAGCTTAGCAGGTAATTCGACTTTACTTTGGGGACGGTAAAAGCGCAAAAAAGCGGAAAAAACAAAATTTAAGTTTATGTTGACTCTTTCACCGTTTAAACAAACCGCAAGTTCTTAAATAGCATATCGAACTGCTGGAGTTTTTTATAGTCGGCTTGTTTTTTGTTTTTTTTCTTTTCGTTTCAGTTTCTTTCGGAGTTCATAAGCAGGCTAAGTTGTTGAGTCTTATCTAGGTCATATTTTGGTTTCTTGCTGTAACGAAATTTTGTTATATGCATTAGACATATCTGTGTGGGTGCTCTCATATCACGATGAATTAACTTTTATGAAGTAATTGGAAAGCTTGATATTACGCGCTGATACATGTGTTTAAATACCGCGAGATCCGTGCTTCAAGTCATAGTTTAGCAATGTGCTTCTAAAGATACAGAAAGTTTATTCCAATCGATACCAAAACTATTTTCATTCCCTGTCGCATTTTAACGAAGTGTAACCTTATATTTACCATCTATTGCTTTTTTCTCACTAACTCGAGTTAAATACGACACTTTGACTTCCCGGTCGCATATTTCCAAAACGTACGCTTTCCTTTAATACAATGATTTACTCACTATCGCTCAGGCTGGCAACTTACTGTACTATAACCCCAAATATAATTTAAGATGCTGCAGAAAAATAATAAAATGGCGCAACACGAATCAAAATAAAACTTGTAAAGATCGAAAATAAAAAAAAAGCGATAGGTTGTAAATATAAGGGTACACTGATCCGCAAATATGCGACCTCATTTGCATCGTTACAAAGTGCACCCTTATAGTGTTGATCTATCATTTTTTCTCATCTCTTAACATTGATGACGGTTTAACAGCGTCTTTTCGTCTGTGGTATTGCAGTAACTGTGGTAAGCCTATATACGGACGTATTATTCATATCGAACAAAAATTTGGTACGACTGGTGCGCCGACTGATTCAACTTACCAGCGTAAAAACTGAGGTTTACGATGTGCTATAATTTTTTTCTGCAGAATTTTGCATTAAAATTAGGGTTAGGAAAGAGTTCCAACCTTTTGGAAACATTCCACTTGTCAAGCATAGCGTAATATAGTATCTTCAATTGATAAAGGATGCAGTTTTGAGGTTTGGGTTTGTTGACGTATATACAAAAACTTTTGCAAGGCTGAAAGTACCCGAGCGGAAGGAGGACTAGCAGGAAATTTAAAAAATGCCAAAAATAGACCGATCAATTTTATTTTAGTCAGGAATAAAAAGGAAAGATTTTGCGCCTAATCAACCAAAACTTGATAAAGTTGATGACGACACCGTGTTTATAGAAAGGAAACTACCTATACAAATTGATGATTGCAAAAATATACAGGAAGATCCAAGTACAGCGAATCAATGCAGTGAATAGCCCTTTGAAAAAGGTTAACTGAAAACAGAAATTGTGTTGTTTAACTGTTTATGTTGACGATATTCACGTTTTGACACGAATTTGTTTATGAACAAACCACACAAAACACAAGCACAATTGAAACCTTTGCAATTTTTTTTTTTGATAAATGATATAAAAAGGTGCACCCCGGAAATTGAGTTCACGCAACCACCTGTGGTCCTTCCATAAAACGAACTTTGATAGTTTTTAGCTTCTTATAAATAAAGCGTAACAGATTTAAAATGGTATAGATGAGAATATTAGAGCCAAAATATATGCGGAGAGTTTTGAAGATATTGCAGGACCGAAGATCTTAACATAAATTTGATATCAGTTTAAAATAAGCCTAATTGTTTAGTTAAAAATACTCGGTTTTTTATTCTATGCAATGAAAATGACTTGTATAAGATAAAATCCCAGCGATCTGCTCGCGAGCTCAGAAAAACAGAGAGTGTGGCCATTTCTACGCCTCTTTTAATGACTGGGTGCCTACTTTATTGCTTTATAGGCGGCCGAAGTATCCGCATTGATTTTTGAAACCCAAACTCGTCCTTATCACGAACTGTTGTCTATCTCGCGTTGTATTTCAATTCATAATATAATACAAATTTCTTGATAACAAATTTATTAGGAAATTTGTTACTTCATCTGCAAAAAAAGCTCAGATAAATAAACTATCGTCGCATGATGAGAATAGGTGCTGTACTGTATTTCCGATGAGAACAATTCAGTAGTTTATATGCACATTTAAATTAGCAAAGTGCATGGCTTGCTGCACCTTGAAACTGCTGTAAAATTTAAAGCAGATTGTATTTGCAGAAAAATATTGAGCCTGCTTAACTACATTAACTTTGAAAAAAAAATGAATGCTAAGTTCTTATATATCATCTTCTGTGCGTGGTCATTTCAACAGTGCCTAAGTGAGTAAAGTTCAAAAATTTTTATCAACTATTAATTGAATTGATAAGTGCACCCAGTACTTAAATTGTATGGGGGACGCGTCCCCTCATCAAGAGTTAGTGTCCCCCCATCGAGATTTAGGTGTCCCCCCAACGAGATTTGAGCGCTGGATGATCAGACGAAAAAGACCCAGGCAACACGAATAAACCCTACAAATTCAGGCCGAATATAATACCAAGTTGCGGGGGAAAATTGATTTCGAGGGAGAAACACTACAATTTTCGGCGAAGACCTTTTTTTTTCCTTTTGGTCTTCACCTGATTTCGGCGAAAAAAGACTTTCGGCGAAGACCTTTATTTTGGTCTTAATTCAATTTCGGCGACGGAATTACGTAATCTTCACTAAAGTACTTCAAGGCTGCAAAAGCGTCCTCCCAAGCAAAATTTTACAATTTAAGTACTGGGTGCACCTAACCCCTAGATTTAATAAGATATGCCCATTATAGCGAATAAAGCTTAATAGGTTAGTCCCAAAGGTGAAAAAAAGGGGGTGGCGGAAATCTGGCTGCTCCGTGAGTCTCAGTGAGGTGGAGTTCAATCCAATAACATTACCTGTAAGTTTGCCAAACTTCCAATTTATAGCTGCAATCTGATCAGGGCCAAACAAATCAAACTGGTAGCGTTGCGTTGCATTCTATCGAAACTACTTTAGGGAGCTCAATTTCTGTCGTCCTTTCTGTTTCGGTAACTACTGATTTAATATTCAAAAAATATAAATACATATATATCAGAAAATTTCGGAAAATTATTCTAACGAATCACAGAAACCGTGGGTCAGATTAAAACGTCGACTTCAACATTTAATTCAAGGAAATAGTGATTCTATTTTCATTGAAGCACGGGCCCGGTTTAATAAAGTCTGGGTTTTTATGCTATGCTGTAATTATGATCCTAAAAGATCTGGCTTAATGCAGAGAATCTAACGCAAGTTGTCAGAAAAAAAAAGTGACTAGATTCAAATCCCAACCCGCAACACCTACAGTTGTGGGACACAGACACAGTTGGTATCAAAGTTTTCTTAATATAGATTTTTAGTAGTTTTCTTAATATAGAGTGGCATTGGGTTTAACGATTTTGCGGGCCTATCTGCTCGTCGTTGCGCGTGCGGACAACATAGCTCCTTTCGAAGAAAATATCACAGCGGTGGCGAGCCGTTGGCAACACTGTGTCCGATTTGACCGGCTCGAGTTTTGAAACTCAAATCTCCCGTTCCAGAGAAGAATACGTTACTGCTTGACCAACTAACTGGCTGGTTCCCTAAAAATCGAAAACATTTTTTATTAATTTATTTTTTTGAATAGCATTATTATGATATAAGTAGGGAAAGTTTTTATTCACCTGAAAATTCAAAAAAATTGACTTAAAAATGAAACAAAAATTGACTTTAAAGTTCAAAAAAGTTGAAGTTATTGACTAAACAAAGTTTGGACCGAATAAGAGCTATTTCTTGAGACTTTTTCAAGATTTTATATCAAAACAAGCATTTAACAAACGATAGTAGGCTTACACAAATTCTCTGCGAAAGTTGGAAAACAAGTGTATGTGCTATTGCGTAATAAGTCTTTACGTATTGCACTAAACAGTAACACTGCCAGCTAATCACCAGGCGGACGGGAAAAAGTGTAAAATCATGATAGTAATATTGTACTTTGATTTTGATTAGCTTGCCAGCTTTACCAGGCGCTTGAACTAACTTATGCTTGAGTTAGCAAAACACCAACCCTTCAAAACGTTCACAATCGCTTTCACTTCAGGTTAATTCTTTTTGCATAAAGTAGCATTTAACCGGTTTCCACGATTCCCATCTGATATGAACAGGCTTTAGAGGATAACTTGTAGTAGCGAATTTGGCTTTACTGGTTTTATTTTTGATTTTTATAATTTGACCTTTAAAAATTAGCAGATTAACATCTTCGAAGTGAGATCTGACTGTCATTGCACAACTGCGCAATATGTGCAACGCATGTCACGTGAAACAGCAAGGATGTGTCACACCTGCAGCCACCAAATATTTTGCGGCATCAGAAAATAATCGTTAGATAGAGTTTCTGCTGGTTCGAAGAGTTTTATCATGCTATAACTCCCCCTCATTGGCTTGCCAACCAAAATACACAATATGGAAAATACCACATTTTTCGCACTTCCAAAAACCGTCTTTTGCAGTGACAAGGGCTTGAAAGTGGTTTAAAGCCATTTTCAATATATTTAATTACGGGGAAGCTAATATTTTTCAAAATAAAGCTCACAAATCAGTAAAACTTTGAAAATGGCTTAAAATAATCAATCACATTCGATCGATTGATGCAAAATGCTTAACGTATAGGCTTTATCAAACAAATTATACATTGGAAGGGGTTATTCAATAGTCTATTTAATTTAGTAAATTACCAATCACTTCCCACAAATCTCTCCATTAGACTAGGCCCTTGCCCCAAATTATCTTTCTTTGTAAAATGCACTCGAATTAGGTTAATACTTGTGAGTTTTTTCGAATTATAGGATTAAAGGTGAATTTACACAGTATCCGTTTTTCGTCCGTTTTTGCTTTTTCTTGAAAAAGTATGCGCTTTTTCATCCGCATTTTTATAAGTCCGTATCCCCACCAAGTAGACTGTTGTATATGGATAAAAATTTTGTTCAAAAATTTTGTGTATGAACGATAAGAGCGATATTTCAAAATAGAGCTGTACTCCTTTACAAAAAAAATTTCTTTCGGAAAACTCTGGTCCAGTATGTGACTGCCTGGTTAGTGCGGATACGGACTTATAAAAATGCGGATGAAAAAGCGCATACTTTTTCAAGAAGATGCAAAAACGTAAAAAAACGGACGAAAACGGACAAAAAACGGATACTGTGTAAATTCACCCTCAAGGTATATTCACCTCTAAGGATCACACAATCATAACTTTCTCGTTCAATTGGAGAACGTCTAAAATCAACTACTACGTTCCTGAAAGAGTACTCTTTCTGCTATATTTTGCATTATTTCATTCCCATATAACATACGGTTTGATCATCTGGTACAGCACCTTTTAGGTGAATTTACACAGTATCCGTTTTTTGTCCGTTTTCGTCCGTTTTTTTACGTTTTTGCTTCTTCTTGAAAAAGTATGCGCTTTTTCATCCGCATTTTTATAAGTCCATATTCGCACTAACCAGACTGTCACATACTGGACCAGAGTTTTCCGAAAGAAATTTTTTGTAAAGGAGTACAGCTCTATTTTGAAATATCGCTCTTATCGTTCATACTCAAACTTTTTGAACAAAATTTTTACGTATGTACAACCGTCTACTTAGTGCGGATATGGACTTACAAAAATGCGGATGAAAAAGCACATACTTTTTCAAGAAAAAGCAAAAACGTAAAAAAACGGACGAACGAAAAACGGATACTGTGTAAATTCACCTTAAATGATATTACTGGCTTGTAATATAGAGCGAAATTTTACGATTAAGTTAACCCAGCCCACATAGCTTATAATTACGCACCCAGTTTAATCATGTTATTGCAGTAATGCTAATTTTTACGCCACGCTTTATAAGCATTAATTTTGTCAAAATAGGCTTAAAATTAATACGCTGAGGCCTCCGCCCCAGACACCACCCAATTGCAAATTTCTGGCTAAGCGCCTGACTGTTGTTATTCATGGGTGATAAACTGAAAATGAGTGATAATTACAAAAAATTGACTTTATTGCCATTTAAAAGAATATTGGCCTAATGGTAAAAAATTGGCTTTGTATCGATCAATCAAATTAAGAATAAGAAACTGACTCTTTATGTCCAAAGTTCTTGCAAAAAACCACACCATTCCTACTTATTTCTAAAACTATCACTTCATTAAAAAAACTTGCCCTAGATATAAGCTATAAGTAAGGACAAGCAGCTTGGTAGAAAAAATAAATTTTTGATCAGGAAAACTGACATTTCACTTAAAATGGCCTCACCTTCACTGCCTCCAAGATGTGGGCCCCTTCTCAGAAATGCCTCCCTTCAAGCAAATACGAGGCGAAGATTTTTTGTCTCCGCCGAATTTGGGCTGAAAAAGCACAGAATTTTTGGTGAAACCCAATTTGGTTTCGGTTCCCGATTAAATATTGTGCTGTCGAATAGTGAGGCCCTCTGCAACTCCCCCTCTCCCGGCACAAACCTTAATACTGTTTGTCTGCAGTATGTAGCATTTTACTGCCAGGGGATAGAAAAAAAGGTTTGCTCTGCGAATGTAAAAGGTTTGTAAATTACGAAAGCAGTAATGATACCCTCTAGCCATAAATTCTAAAAGGACTTATTCTAACCCAAGCAAATACGACAAGTATTAATGAATTACGACAATTATCTAAGCAGTGCAAGCATTTATCATAGCATGCGTGTATTTGTTTGTATAGGCTGTCACAACGCTTTCCATGGAAATGGAAATAAATCGACTCTTCCATCAAGAGAGGAACGGATAAGAATGGCATTGTCTGGTCATAATCTCACCGAATCTGTTATTGATTGCGTGGTTGATAGAGTAAGTCTTCGTATCTTTATGTATTTAGGCCTATTACCTACCGGTATTATAAAATTCCCACTGTCTTAGAAGATCTGAGTTGGATTTAGCGTAGACGAGTTTTGGGAATTCCACAACGTCAGCCAATTTAACCAAAGTCCTAACTAATGACAACCACCACAAAGCTGGTAGGGTTATAGCTCGCTTTTATTACGTCACAGGGTCACAGCAGCGATAGACTTATTGTTGGTCTGGGCTTAAAGAGAACTGTTTCAACTGGTCAAAATGCAAAGCAAAGCTATAAATTAACATCTTGCGCAGATGGCAGCAACAGCTTTGCTTTGAGTATGACATTAGAACTTGCAATTCTTTCTGATTCAAACCTTTAACTTGTGAGCCCTTGCACTCTATATTAGTAAACCAAATAAGCGCGAGATGTTGCGACTTGCCACAATTTCTTCCCTTTACTCTGCTTCATCTCAGTTCTTTTCCAGTTTAATCGCACCAATGGTAGCAACAATACCACGTAAGGGTGGAATACAAAATTTTTTTGGGGCGGTATCAGTTTTTCGGTATCAATTTTTTGGGCAGGTTCTGCAAGCAGAAAATGACAACAACACTGCTCTTGCTGGTACGAAAACAGAGCTGGAAAACCCATTTCCACATGCAAACACCGAGGAAGAATTGGAAGTGGAATGCAAAGACTTTATGGAGATGTGCACCTACGTCAAAGTATATTTTATGGTTTAGTGAGTTCGTACGCGATGAGTCTCAACACGTAGTTCTTCAATATCAACAAGTAGCATTTAATAAACTAATAATAATAACAATAATAATAATATTAATAATGACATGAAGCTAAGCAGCGGTATATATGTACAGCGAGTGAACAAAGAAAAGCGAGAACAAAAACAACATCAATTAAATTCCTTTTGTCTCGCAATATCCATTCATTACGCAATACCACCTATAGCAATGAGCGATATGTACCAATAGCCGGATACCGCAGACAATTATACAAGGACAAATATTTTAAATTATGTTCACTCGGTCACCACAGACCTTCCCCTCAGAATGATGAGTATGATGGACGAGAAAGCCCCGAAAGGCTGTCCACCATACACATCAGTCGACAAAAAGAAATGTGGATTCGAGTCAATTCCAAAAACATGACAAAAAAGACACGTAACTCTTCAAGAACTGCAACATAGAAAACCGATAATGGGTTAAAAAAGGAGTAAGCAGAAACAACAAAACTGGGGATAAAATGTTTAACGCGTTAAAATCTGAAATATGACAGTAGAAATGCTATTTTCTACGTCCATGCGACCAGAAATAAGTAACTTGGTCATGCTGTATTTCAACTTCCACGATGAAATACGGTACGTTCTGTAATTATATTTTTGAACGTGGGATGTTTAAAACTGCTGAATGTCAAGCATATTTATAAAATTATTGAGAACAATTACAGTACTGAAAAATTCATAACAAACTGTAGACAGTCAGTGTACACTTGTACAGTGTCTCAGAGCCCAAGGGCACAATCCAAACTGTCATTAACAGTCTAAGACATTTCGTTTGAAAACAGACTTTTGTCTTACATCCTTCGCCGATGGTAAATTAATAGCCTATGACAAATGAATTTAATAGATATGTGTCCACACTGCACGCAGACATCAAAAAAAGGTAAAAAACACTTTGGTTTGCAATGAGAAGCTAGCAAGCGTATACCAAAATGATCCAAAATGTTGCAAGCCAACCGAACTAGTCACGCGTACATTCTCGTCGCTTGCCGGAAATCTAGAACAAAAAAAATGAGAATGTGAAGGTTCGATTCCCAGTGTAAGCAGTTAAGAAAGTTGGTTGTAAGGAAAAAAATGTTTCTTTTACATCATTAAAAACAGAATAAAGACATGAGAGCATAAAGTACGAAGATGCTGCAAGATAATCAAAAATATCCCATTGTTGCACCAGTTTTCTAACAATATGATGATTCACAATTTGTTTGCAGTATGGTGCAATGATAATACCACTATATTTTGCAGCTATGCGCCTACAAAGAGGGCATAACAATTCCCCAACTTGGTTTTATAACCACAGCACCACCCTCATCTTTGCCCAAGCAAAACGTTTTGACTTCCGATGAACGAAAGAGCGAAGTTGCAGCAAAACTATGTGAATACATATGCAATAACAAAAAAAATTTACATAACCTATTGCTGTGCAAACAACGGTAAATATATTAATAGTGATTTAATTGTGAAGTTATTGCGAGACAGGGTTTTTATGTTTCGTTGTTGGCATGCTTACTGGTCTACAGGCTGCAGGAACGGAAGCGTACGGGGAAGAGTCACCAGAAACGATTGGTGGAAAATGAGTCAGCAATGCAAACAAAATGGTAGTTGAATATGTGTATTGATACTTTTTCAGTTAGTAAAATATTGCAGAGCACATTACAAGCAAGTGAGGTCACTAGCTCGTCACTTACATCAAGAACATCAATTCCAAAGTGTTAGGGTTCCATTCTCGGTCTATTATGAGTATAGGTTCCAATCCTATCCGTAGACATTTTTCCTCGAAAGTAAAAATCTTTTTTTTATATTCTTTGGTTCTTACTTTAATGCGAAAAAATTAGCAATTGTCTTTTGGGAAACTTTTTTTCTAGGCTTTGCTAGTTTTTTCTAGTATCTGTACAACCCAGAGGTAAGTTATTATTTTACCTTATACCAGCCGTTGATTTTTACGCCTCGCAAAAAGATTTCTCCCGGGGCTCGCAAACCCCTAATGGGGTCCTAATTCTCTTAAAATGCTTCCAAAAAGCAAGTGTGTATAGTGCAGTGCTGTTGCCGATTATTGTTTGAATGAGTTACAGCTCACTCTAATTTAATGTTGCCAGGAAACAAATTTACCAGCTTATATCAAATTATAGATTTGAAAAGTCATAATTTGCATAATTATACTAACGGTCAGTTTGTACTTGGTAATTTGCATAAATGCTTATGGAATAACGTATTTGTTTTTCAGATGCCACTGAAAATAAACTTGACATGTCGTTGCGCTTTTTCTGATCCTCAACAAAAGTTTGAACAATTTGTGAAAATGCTGTGCAGTACACTCCTGTGCTCGCCACACACTGAACCAAGACTCTGTGTAGGTCTGTAAAGAATTAGATTTCCAGACTGCGGATTTCTTACCTGAGTACTATTTCGTAATAATCTGCATTGTGATGCATGCAAAAATTCCATTTTTGCCAAATCAAATCAAGAAAAAAATTAAAAATTAACCTCCCCCCCAAAAAAAATCAAAATTTGTTTTTTCTGACGAAAAAATTCAATTATTTTGGAAGCAGAAAAATACACCTGAACTTGAAAAAAAAAAACGAAAAATGTCTTTACCCGCTCTGAAGTCAAATTTTTCTCAAATTTTTTGCTCTCCCTATAAAAAGCAAACACAAATTTGGGTCCAAAAACCCAAAAAACATCATATTGAATTCCATAAAAAAAAACACTATTCAATTTTAAACCTCTCCCCCCCATCCAAAACAAAAAAAATCGGATTGAGAAATAATTTATAGATAAAATCCCACATCTGGCAGCCGTGAAAAGTTGTCAAAACGAGTCAAACTTAGTTTTAAAACTGCAAATAATAAAGCCTTACTTAAAATAGTAAAAATTTTAGACGTTTCGGGTTTGGCTATGTCCATCATCAGTAAAAGTAAAATCTTATTCAAATAGAAGATTTTACTTTTACTGATGATGGGCATAGCCAAGCACGAAACGTTTCAAAATTTTACTATTTTAAATAAGTCTTTAATGTTTTTAGTCAAACTAAATAAAACGGCCGTGCAATCATTGCGAGTAATAACTTGTCATACACTGCAATGAAAAAATAATGCCTCTTTCAAGATCCGGTATGTCCACTTTCAACGATAGGGTAACACCATGCAATCTTACTGTGCAACGCCATGCAATCTCTAATATCTTGTCCAAGGTCGATCTGCAAAAAATTTCTATTCAAAAGCAGTCTACGGTACAAATTTCGTCGATCTTTGTTGTACTCGTATATTAGTAGATGTACTTCAAAATCCTAATACAGTATTTTGTTAAGGCCTAAAAGATTTAAAGTGTTCCTTTTCTACTGTAAACTGTGATCTCTTAAAGACCGTGCATTTCTCTAAACTGTGTGGTCTGCATATTTTGTAGCCTTAGTTTCTTGATGAAATTTTGTTTAAACCAAAAAAAACGTTTAAATACGGCTATAAGACAGCTTAATTTACATTTCAAAATACCACAATACGGGAAAGCTTTAAAATAAATTGTCTGGAATTCCCTCAAAAGGAAACTAAGTTTACCGTCACAGTGCCCCAACTGTGAAGACAATAAAATAACTATTAAAAATATTAAATTTGCTTGAAAGTGATGAAAAAAATTTGCGAGGGAGAATTCCCTATTTTCATGTGATAAAAAGTAAAACGAAGCAATTTTATAGATATAGCGCACTTTCACGACGCTAAATAGCAACCATGCCAATATAGTGCGCCACATATTCTTATGCTTGTAAATTTATGTTATGTGCAGAAACCAAACATTGTTTTTTCGCAAACTTTCTTAAATACATTATACTGGTGGTAGCGTTGATATTCATTTTGAAATCAGCTTAAATATTTTAACAAATTCCTACAAACGCATTAAAACTAGCTAATGCTTTTGTTTAAAATCACTAAAATTATCCAGCGTTTGTGGTTTTGCTTCAAACCCGATTTGGCATCTAGCAGCAGGCTCTGCCCCCAGACTCCCGTTTATATGATATGCACAAGATATGTCAATTGTTTCCGCATGGAAGCACACACAAAGTCAGAACTCGTACAAAAAATAAGGTTTGTTAATTTGTCGACCTTCAAAAAACAATAACTTTTCACGTCACTCTCAATACTGATACAGACTCAATGCTGGCACGTTCTGGCCAGTTGGGGTTTGAACATTATCATGCTGGTCGTTGGGGCTACCCACCAATTTCAAATTCCTCTCTCGATACCTTAATAGGTCCCATCATTGATTGATAACATTGTCATTCGGTACAAAATTTGCTTGCAGAGCTTTTACCATTTCAGTGGTTGATTTCATTTCTTTTTGTATCATTTTACATGCGTTTTGCGTTTATGTCCTTGTGCGTTGAGTTAAATAAAAAATATGCTATTGTTATTGTCAAGTCGGGGGGACCAATAAGACCAAATTCGGGCCAAGCTCGGATGATCAACTTAACTGGATGTACAAAACCAATTCTCATAAATTTAAGTTTTCTTTCTTATTACCGATGAAATAGTAGAAATGAATTTTCCCCTTTCTAGTCACCAGTGTTGCTCATATCAAAAACAAAACTTTAAAACCTGAGGTATTTTCTTGATTCCCGAAGTGTTTTAATGATAATGGTGATGCCAAAGCAAATTGCCGCGAACTACTTGAATCATTTCAACGTAAAGTTTTTTATTAATATTTGCAGTAGATAGTAATTTTTATCACCACACTGAAAAGCATTGAAATTATGGCAACACTGAAGTAAGAAAATAATCGTTAACACTGAAGCCGAATACCTCGAATACGGTAAAACTTCATACGCATAGTTTGCTAGAATAAATCATTAGATTTTCCATTTGTTATGTTATGTAGTTTGACCTAAAAAACCATACTATTGTATAATGTATTAAGCCGCTTTAAAATAGGTCGGCCCTTACGTAATCTTGTATCGAAACGAAAAATTTGTTTTACCGAATGAGAGCTACAAAAGTATAATGCTGCCAAGGTTCAGTTTAATTTTTTTTTGTTTCATCACAGACAAGGAAATTCAAACTTCATTTGATGATAAGGCAGCGGCTACGGGATTGGAAACTAATTCGCAAGGTTTATCGTTCGATTTTCTACCGTTGTAAATTTCTTCAGTGTATTGTATCATACCTGTCAACTCTCCCGATTTCGTCGGGAGACTCCCGATTTCGAGGATTTCTCCCGATTACCCGATCTCAACAAAAAATCTCCCGATATCAACATTTAGCTCAAGATTTTTTAAGTTTAAAAACGAACCATTTTTTTGAAAAATTATTCAATTTTGTTTGCGATTATTTGTTTTTTCTGAAAGGGAAAGAATACAGTTTGACCCCTGCTTCGACTGATTTGATATTTTTCAAGAGTTGTGATTTGAAAATTAATGTGTGATCTTGCTTTCACGTAACGGGTAACATCAATTCGAATAGTTAAGAATTTACAGATACAGTAACAATGGCATGCACAAATTGCAGTCTGTGGTACCGGTCATTGCAACAGTGAAGAGCTGTGCTCTTTTAATGGCGTGTGTCGGAGAAAGTGTTAGTACTAATATGCGCAAAGGAGATGGGCAGCGAGAGTTGCAAGAAGAGGCGGGTAAAAGTAAAAAAAGAAGTATAGCTTTATACATAGGCGTAGCCAGGATTTTTGATTGGGGGGCCCAAACCACAAATCACATGCAATGACGTCATCAAAAATTTTCGAAAAAGTAACTTTTTGTGGGGCAAAGATATCGTAGAATGGAAGATCTGAAGCCGTAGCCTGATGGCACTTAACCAGGATTTGGTAAAGAAAGAGGGCGAAAACTAATAGTTAAAAAGTGTAAATGACAAACTTAAGAGAAGTGTTAAGAAAGCTAGTGTACTCAAACGTATCACAGACGGGGGTCTGGGGGTAGAGCTCTCAGCCGCCGGTGGCTATGAGGGTCTGGCATATGGGGGCCCTGGCACTTAGAGGATTTTTGCAACATCTTCCTCCCAAATATAAATGAAGACCAAAAAAAGTCCTACTATCTGAGGCAGTGGCGTCGCTAGGGGGGGTAGGCCCGCCCCGGGTGTCACCATTTTGGAGTGACACCATATTATGATATGAAATCATAACTCCACCGATTTGTGGAAAATACCTTACTTTTTTCACTTTGTTTGGTCGTCCCCATCCTCATTTGGACTAAAAACCCACTGATTTTTAGGCGAAGACCATTTTTTTGGGGGGTCTTTACCTATTTTTGGTACGAAAAAGGGTGCCAGCACGAAATCCCGCCCCGGGTGCCACCATTTTTAGCAACGCCTCTGATCTGAGGGCAGGGCCCTGGCACTGAGCCATATGGCAAATATAGCGCTAGTTATTGCATTAAGTTCATCAAAAGTTTAGATGAGGGCCTGAGGTAGCAACTTTTAGGACAAAAACCCTTGATTTCACCCTGGTTGTACGTTTAAATTGGTGGGAAAAAATTGAATTAGGGGGTGCGCCGGGCCCCCTGGTCGTCAATATTATTTATTGTTAATTACTGTTGTACACGTGTACTGATGTACGCAAAGATGCTAAAAGAAACTGAAAATGAAGAAACAAGAATTTTTGACAAATTTTTGTCATTGGTGGCAGTTTGATTAAGGGGGCCCGGGCCCCTCAGCCACCCCCTGGCTACGCCGATGATTTTGAGACAAGATCGCTCCCCTAATAATTTTTCATAAAAAAAAACATTTACATCAAAATTAAAATAACTTTTTTTCCAAAACGTGGAGGACTCAAGTCAAGTCACTTTACAGTTTTTTGAAACGTCCAAGAATTGCATGACATTAGTATGACGTGGACATGTGGTCCTCATTATTATTGCTTACTTTTCTACGCGTAAATCCTAAATTAAAAAAACTGCAATTCCGGACAAGGACAACATACTGGCTATGCTCTCTTTATATTTGTCATTGGTAGTATTTCAATTGGGGGGTTTGCATTACCGCCTGTGCTATAGCATTAAGTTCATAATAACGTTAAACGAGGGCCTGGGGTTGCAACTTTTAGGTCAAAACTGTTAGATTTCTCACAGGTTTTGCTTATAAATTGTTAAAAATTTGAATTAAGGGGCCCCTGGCCCAGTAACCTTGGTCGTCAGTCAGGGGCCCTTGGGCTCCCTGGTTGCCAGTTAGAGGCCCCGGAGCCCCTTGATTGTCGTTTAGGGGCCCTGGGGTCCCTCATTGTTGGTTAGGGGCTCCGGGGCCCCATGGTTGTTAGTTAGGGGCCCTAGGGCCCCTGGTAATCAGTTAATGGCCCCAAGGCCCTCTTTTTGTCTATTAGGGGCCTTCTGGTTGTCGGTTAGGGGCCTGGGGCCCCCTGGTTGTCAGTTAGGGGGACCCCTGGTTGTTGGTTAGGGGCCCCTTGGTTGTTAGTTAGGGGCCTGGGGCCCCCTGGTCGTCAGTTAATGGCCCCCTGGTTTTCAGTTAGGGGTCCCGGCCCCCCTGGTGGTCGGTTAAGGATCCCAGGCCCCCCTAGTTGTTAGTAAGGGTCCACTGGTTGTTAGTTAGGGGCCCCGGGACTCCCTTGTTGTCATTAATATTATTGTTAATTACTGTTATGTGCGTAATTACTGAAAAAAAATGCAACTAAACATCGCTAGGCTATGTTGTCATAACTTTTTGTCGTTGGTGGTATTTTGATTGGGGGGGGCCCGGGCCCCCTGGGCCCCCCCTGGCTGCACCTTCGGCTTTATACAAGTTTTGTGGCTTTATGGGGCGGAAGAGAACAGCCGGTGAATAAATTTTCAGCAATCTTGCTGCATTATTGAAATCGCTCCTGTGCATATCTCACTCAAGCGCATCTAGCGAAAGAACCTTTTCCATGGTGCTGAAGATTATAACCGAAAGCGGAACCAGTTTGCACAATGACACTGTGAGCGCGCTTTTAAGTTGCAAATTAAATTGTGACCGCATTGCAGCTGGCTTTAAACCTTCCACAGTACAGTTGAATGCTGCCAAATGAGTCATACACAAATATTATCAAGCCCACAAGAGTTAAAGTTAGGCCCGCAAGTAGAAGCAAATGCTTAAGGTAAGGGAGAGGAGGTGAAAGCTAGTTAAGAGGGAGGGGGCAAAAGCTAGCTAATTAATATACCACTATATACGTACGACTGGTTTTGTCTAGGCCGGGGGCAAAATTTTTTCTGAGGGCATAGGCGTAGCCAAGGGGGCTTCAGGACTAACTTAAGGACCCGGGGGCACCCCAATTGGAATGCTACTGTGGGAATACGGTTTACTCCGTCTGTTGTAATTACATTTTTTTGGCAACTCTTTTTTTTCCTATGACGCAACGAAAAATAATCAGTCTTTCTCTTTTGGCTGCCAACGTGGCAGGATAAGCAACAAAAAAATTCATCTAATTTAATCGACGATTGTGGTAATATCTGTGAAATTATTTTGGTAACAAACAATAAAATAGAAAACAAGCAATTAGTGAAGAGAATCTATCGTACTGGAAGTCAATTGTTGCCCCTCGCGAGACAGGCTGGAAGGAGGACCGCCACAAATTGGTGACCCCGACTACTGGATCGTCAGACCACATTCCACCGGCACCTGGATCATTATTTGGCTTTGCATTCAGTTCAAGAAAACTTCAACCGGACAAAGAACAACAACGATAAAGAACCGGACTAGGTATCGCGGTAGGCCTACTAGCGTAGCAATATTTACTGTTTGTATAGCTACTATCCTTTCGATGAATTTTTCAAATTTGGCCTCAACCCCTTTTGGCCGTGGAAGGGGCAGCTGGCCCACTTCGTCTACCTTACCGGGCACACCCCATTTTTCTGCCTTTCGAGACCTGGGTGCGCCAATCAAGCTTCCAAAATTCTATGATTAAGACGGTTTGCTATGGTTTAAAGTAGCCGAGGCAATTTTTAACTTTCGTGGCCTGAGTGATGACAAACGTAAATGCAAGCTCCTATTATCCGCTTTAGACCACAGGCATTTAACAATTTTGGAGTCCCTGTTGGCACACCTAGGAGAGCACCCCTATGACGATTTGAAATCTGAGCTTTTAAGGCACTATGCTCCCACGGAGGAGGAGAAGCTGCATCAGCTTCTGTATCAAACCACGCTTAGTTTTGAGCTGAAACAAAGCGAATTGCTTGGCAAAATGCACAGTCTCATGCAGTAGCGTAGCTAGGGGGGGGGCGGGGGGGGCTATAGCCCCCCCCATTGGCCTGCCGACCAAAATGCAGAATAAGGAAAATACCACGTTTTTAGCACTTCTAAGACTCTCTTTTGCACAGAATCAGACTAAAAAATGATTTAAAGCATAGTTTGAAACGTTTATTTGGGGGGGGGGGCTAATAGACTGCCGACCAAAATGCTGAATAGGGAAATACCACGTTTTTAGCATTTTAAGACTGTCTTTTGCATTGGATTAGACTATTTTGAAACGTTTATTTAAGGGGGGGGGGGCTAATGAACTGCCGACCAAAATGCAGAATAAGGAAAATATCATGTTTTTAGCACTTCTAAGACTGTCTTTTGCACTGAATTAGACTAAAAAATGCTTCAAAGCATAGTTTGAAATGTTTATTTAGGGGGGGGGCTAATAGACTGCCGACCAAAATGCAGAATAGGGAAAATACCACGTTTTTAGCATTTCTAAGACTGTCTTTTGCACTGGATTAGACTAAAAAAATGCTTTAAAGCATAGTTTGAAACGTTTATTTAGGGAGGGGGGGCTAATGAACTGCCGACCAAAATGCAGAATTAGGAAAATACCACGTTTTTAGCCAGTAGCGTAGCCAGGGGGGGTGGGGGGGCTATAGCCCCCCCATTGACATGTCGACCAAAAAGCAGAATGGTAAAAACACTACATTTTTAGCACTTTGAGACTGTTTTATGCACTGGAGTGGACTAGATAGTGATTTAAAACACCTTTTGAAACATATGTTCAGGGGGGGGCTAATTTGGCAAAAATAAAACCAACAAATAATTGAAGCCTTTGATAAAAGGTAAGAAATAAGCAATCAAATTTGATCGCTAGTGTAAAAATGCTGAACATAGGTGTCATCAACAAATATACTATAAACTAAGGAATAGGGGGGGGGCTATTCAGCATTTGTTAATTACCAATCATTTCTCTCAAATCTCTGTTCATTAGTTCCCCCCAATTATTTTTCTCTATAAACTGTATACGAAATAGATTATTCCGAGTGAGTTTTATTGAAGTATTCGATTTTATAATTTACCAGCATCTAAACAAGAGAACTAACATTTTACCATTAGCCACCTCCCAAATAGCCCATTTATGCCAGCAGTTTAATCTTGTTTGCACTGCCAATTTCTAAGCCACGTTTTAAAATCATTATTTTTTAATCAAAATTGCCCTAAAATGAAGTTATTTTTGCAAAAAAATGCAAAGTTTTCGAGCGCTGGGGGCTCCGCCCCCAGACCCCCGTGCCTCTGGCGGCTGGGGGCTTTGCCCCCAAACCCCCAGCCTCCGGCAGCTGGGGGCTTCGCCCCCAGACCCCCATTGGCCTCCGGCGGCTGGGGGCTCCGCCCCCAGACCCCTCAAACAGCCCCCCCCATTGCGAATTTCTGGCTACGCGCCTGGTCTCATGGGTCCAAATGAAGTGCTACCCCCGCGTGTTTTACGCAAATTATTTTTGGATCAAATGCCGTGCGAAACACGAAAAATGTTATTGATGCATGACACTGAGGATTTAGATGGCTTGGCCAAAATGGCAGACCGAATTCATGAAAATGACAGTCGTGTCTTTCGTACTGCTGCCAGTTCAGCAGGCCATTTTTCTCAAGTGACCAAAACGTCCACGACTTCATTATCGTTGGATTCGGTCTCCGATAAATTAAACGATTTGAGTGTGTGTGTTGAGAGGCTGAATGCTACGGTCAGTAACCTTTCTCGATCTCACCCTGCTTCACACAACAACTTTTCACCACAGCATTTTTCGACTCCTAAAAGAGACGGTGAATTTTTTCGTGGCCCAAGAAACTTTCGTAATTCTTCCCAAAATAACTTTCAGGGCCCAGCTGCTCACGCAACGTATTCGAAAACACACGATCGAAACCAAATTAGCAAGGACGCTTCTTTAAGATCTGAAAACGAGTTTGACAAGCGCAACTCGGATTTGTGTTTCTATCACGCACGTTTCGGCGCTAGCGCCCGTTCTTGCAGGCAACCGTGCAACTGGCGTGGCTCGCGGAGAAGTCTGTTTCGCAACCCTAGGGACAAGCCAGTTGGTTTGATTGATGCTAATTTAGGTGTGTGGATGGTAAAAGACCCTAACACTTCGGTAAACTTTATGGTAGATACGGGCAGTGTGGTCTCACTTTTGCCTTGTTCCCGTTCTGCAGGCGACAAAAGATTAAAAGGTCACATGACGGCGGCTAGTGGCGCTTTAGTTCCGACCTACGAGACTATCCCGTTAACGGTAACTTTTGATTTGCGCAAGAGTTTTAAATGGAACTTTTTACGAGCTGGTGTTAGTTGTGCTATTTTAAGACTTGACTTTTTGACTCACTTTGGTCTTGTTTTGGACTTCGCAAATAAAACGTTGCACCTTCCATGTCATGATAAGGTTGATGCTAAGCTCACTCGCCCTCGTTGTGGTAGTACAATAAAGGAACCCGACGTTTCGATCGCTGAAGCTGTTGAGCGTGTTGACAATAGTTTTTCATCAAAGGATGAGGCATCGCAAAGAGATGTTGTTTTGGACCATAAGTCCTGTCCCGAACTGCCAGATAACGTTGTTGAAAATAGCCTAGCTGATGTTGGTAGATTTGACTCGGTTGATAGGCTTTGCACCTTTTACTCTGATTTGTTTGATGTTGATAATTTTAAAAAACCGACTAAGCATAGGACTCAGCATCATATACGTACCTCTGGCCCACCATGTGTTGCTAAAGTTCGAAAATTAAGCCCAGAAAAGTTGGAGACCTTACGCACGGAGTTGGATAAGCTACTCCAATTGGGAATCATTTACAGAAGCGAGAGCGAATGGGCTAGCCCTGTGCATCTAGTCCAGAAAAAAGGCGGCGGCTGGAGAATTACTGGAGACTTTCGTCAACTAAACCGCCAAACCATATCAGACCGCTACTCCATTCCCCTTTTATCTGATTTTGTGGGTGATATGGAAGGTTCAACCGTTTTCTCATGTCTTGACCTGTACAAAGGTTACCATCAAGTGGAAATCGCCCCAGAAGATCAATGCAAAACGAGTATCATTACGCCGTTGGGCAACTTTGCATTTCGACGCCTCCCCATGGGAATCTCTTGTGCAGCCAACTCTTTTCAACGTTTCATGCATGAAGTTCTTCAGGGAATTCCTAATGTCTTTTGCTTCATTGACGATCTCCTCATCTTCAGTCGGAACGAGAAGGAGCATATCTGACACCTACAATTGGTCTTTGAACGCTTATCCCAATACGGCTTAATCTTAAATCGCGACAAATGCATTTTCAAAGTCCCTGAAATTGACTTTTTAGGACACAGGATTAGTCACAAAGGAGTCCTACCTCTGGTTCAAAAAGTTGAAGCTATTCAAAATTTCCCCATGCCTAAAACCATGCGACAACTGCGAAAATTTTTGGGGATGATCAACTTCTACCGACGTTTCATCCCGCAGGCTGGAGCAATATTGCACCTCCTGGAACAGCTTCTTTCCCCACAGAAGAACAGCAAGAAAAGTATCCCGTGGTCAGAGGAAAGTATTGATGCTTTTGAGTCCGCTAGACACATTTTGGCAAATGTTACTAGTTTAGCTTTTCCGATTAAAGGAGGAGAAACTATTTTGACTTGTGACGCTTCGGATGGAGCTGTTGGGGCCGCTCTTAATCAAGTTGTGAGTGGTGAGTTGACACCGATTGGTTTCTTTTCAAAGTCGTTGAACGCTACACAAAAAAATTATCCTACTTTTGATAGGGAATTGTTGGCTATATTCCTAGCGATAAAACATTTTCGGTATTTTCTAGAAGGACGCGATTTTGTGATTGAAACGGACCATTCCGCTTTAGTTTTTGCTCTGAGGTCTAACCATAGGGAGTATTCTGGTAGGCGGTTGAGACAGCTGCAATTCATTTCTGAATTTACGTCAAATATTCGCCACATTGAGGGAAAGCAAAATGTGGATGCGGACTGTTTGAGTCGACCCCCTGACATTGGCGCTGTGTTTGGTGACTTCCAGACGGTAGGTTTGCTCGAAATTGCTGCTGAGCAACAGACTGATTCAGAAATAAATGATATGATCGGGGATAAAACTCATTCCTTGTGTTGGAGAAGGTCACTATCCCTTGCTCTAATGAATGCATTTGGGTAGACAAATCTTGTAATGTACCTCGAATTCTAGTTCCGCAAAAGCTGCGCTTCCGCATTTTTGACGAAGTTGTTTCTTTAGCGCATCCTGGTGTGAAAGTGACCAGAGAGTTGATTGGTCAGCGATTCGTATGGAAGGGAATGCGAAAAGATGTGGCAAAGTTTGTTAGAACCTGCATCCCCTGCCAGCAGTCTGAGATTGTTCGCCACAATAAAACCCCTTTGCAAAGCTTTAAAACTCCTGACGCTAGATTTGCGCACATACATTGCGACATTGTAGGCCCATTGGTTGGGTGTAACGGCTTTTCGTATTTGATGACCTTCATTGACAGGTTTACGAGGCACGTAGAAGTAGCGCCCCTTAAGGGCACGAGCGCCCAAGAATGTGCTGACGCATTTTTGCACACTTGGGTTGCCAGATTCGGTTGCCCAACAGAGTTAACTTGTGATCGAGGAGTTCAGTTTACTTCGCACTTGTGGAATGAATTGTGCAGTTTTTGGGGTTGTAAACTACACCACACTTGTGCGTATAGACCCCAAGCTAACGGATTTTGTGAGAGAGTGCACAGAACTTTGAAGGCGGCTCTTAAAGCCAAAGAGAGCCGCACAGGTGGTTTTTTAACCTGCCTTGGGTTTTACTCGCTCTGCGATCTGCCCCTAAAAGTGATCATGGATTTTCTTTGGCGGAATTGACATTTGGCACTACCCTGCCACTGCCTGGTCAGTTTTTTGAGTCGCCTAAATCGGTCTGTGAGACGATATACGTAAAAGAGCTTAACTCCTTAATGTCATCTTTGAAAGCTCCGCCGACCAACTATCACACCCAACGCGACACTTATGTTGAAAGAGCATTGGCGACGTGTGATCATGTTTTTGTACGCGATGAGACGAGTGGTGGATTTCACAGAGCGTACAAAGGACCATTTCGCGTTGTGTCGAAACATGCCAAGTTTTTCACCCTAGACCTTGGCAACAGAATTGACACGGTGAGCGTTGATAGATTGAAAGCCGCTAATTTGTTAGAAAACGTAACAGACGACTATTGTTTGGACTGTACAGTCAATGGCAACGTAGCTTTCGAGTCCTCTAATCCTGTGGAGTTGGCAGCAGCGCCGTTTGATGAGCAACCTGTTCCTGTTTTTCGCAATAGGCTGGGTAGGATAATTCGCATGCCCGCCCGTTTTGACGATTTTGTCCCTTTGTAAAGCTAAACAGTTCCTTTTTCGGTTAATTTGATGCTTTAGTTTGTTTTGATGAGTTTTTTGTTGGGTACAAGCGCCCGTTTCTTTCGGAGGATTTACAGCCTTATCACGCGTGAGGTATTGTTCATTGCTTTGTTTTTCCTCGCGGCTGCTTGGATATTTCAGTTTTGCTCAGAGAGGTAAACCACGGCTAGGATGTGTTAGATTTTTTTTCTCGGATTTTCGGCGTTGTTTTTCATGGGTGGACGAGTGATCACCGTCCACAGCTCTGGGTCGTGCACTCCAGACTCCATTGGAGACCTCGCCGATTTTTTTTTATCGGGTGCGGTTGCCGAGTTCCAAAATTTATTCTCTATTTAATCCTTCCTTCTGAGTTTCAGCTATCCTACCGCTGTAACTGTCCTTGATACTCCACTTCTCTGTTTGAAACCTTGTGGCAGGATACTTTCTAGTGTGTGTGTCTGTGACGTGCTTGGTGTAGCCTTGTTTAGGCTCAGCAGTTTTTTTTTGCTGAGAACGGTTTCGCTTTTGGTTATTTTTTTTGTAATCTCACCTTTTCCTTTTTTTTTCTAAGCTAAGCTTGGTGGGGGGTCGGTCCCTAACTGCTCTCCGTTTTGCATCTGAAACTCCAAAATAGGACACTTTCCCTTCTCCATCCCCGGATTTTTTTTATTTCGAGTTTTGGAGCAGACTTCGTTTTTGCTCCATATACCAAATCATTTCAGCAAATTGTTGCTCAAAATTTTTTTTTGTCCCTCGCTCGCAGCCACTGACGCCTGAGCCGGAAATATGCAATCCTTTGTGGACTTTGGAACAAGAACAGTCTCAGAAGATTACTTTTTCAACCACCCATTGGATATTTTTTTTAACTTTTCTTTTTTTTGTCCCCAGCCTAAAGCGGAGGCTCATTCTTTTATTTGTGCCAGTTTTCTTGTTGTGTCACTTGCTTGTTTCAATGCTCCGCTGTGATTACGTTAGTTCATTTCTTTGTTTATAAGTTTTTTTTTGTATTACCACAGATTCGTCATTCAGGCTTCGGTCGATTGTACCAATCGTCCGATGCCTTGGTGGGGGGTATTGTGGGAATACGGTTTACTCCGTCTGTTGTAATTACATTTTTTTGGCAACTCTTTTTTTTCCTATGACGCAACGAAAAATAATCAGTCTTTCTCTTTTGGCTGCCAACGTGGCAGGATAAGCAACAAAAAAATTCATCTTATTTAATCGACGATTGTGGTAATATCTGTGAATTTATTTTGGTAACAAACAATAAAATAGAAAACAAGCAATTAGTGAAGTGAATCTATCATACTGGAAGTCAATTGTTGCCCCTCGCGAGACAGGCTGGAAGGAGGACCGCCACACTACCAATGATAAAAATGTTATAAAAAAGACTATTGTTTCTTCAGTTTCAGTTTCTTGTAGCATCTTCGCGTACAACAGTACACGCGTACAGCAGTTATTAACAAAAATATTGATCTAGGGGACCCGGGCCCCCTCAATTTAATTTTTACCAACTAATTTAAATGGGTACCCTACAATAATATTTAAATAGCCCCCAATTTAAATGGGCCCCTAACAATAACATTGATCCAGGGGGCCCGGGCACCATCAATTTAATGTTTGTCAACCAATTTAAACGTATAACCCGAGTGAAAATAAGGGTTTTTATCCTAAAAGTTGTTAACTGAGGCCCTTAACTAACCTTTTTATAAACGTACTGCAATAACCAGGGACGGATTTAACATATGGCACAGTGCCAGGGGCGCCGCGCTCAGATAAGACTTTTTTTGGTGTTCATCTGCATTTGGCAGGAAAATATTTTTAAAATATCAAAGTGCCAGTTGCCCAACTCAATGTAAATCCGGCCCGGGCAGTAACATGGTTTGTAGACGTAACTATTTATTGTACATTTTTCAACAACAATTCACCTTCACCTCGCCAGTTTTTATACAACAAAATACTTTGGAAAAAAATTAGCTACAGTAAGGAGAATGCTTATTGAACAAATTTTTGAATTGAGAGGGCCTGGGCCCTCTGGCCGTATATGTACTTCTATAACTGGTAGTTTTCATTACAAAACAATAATCTCTTAGGAAAGTATTCGACTGGATTGTTATTTACTGTTAAAATATTGCAGGAGGCAAAACACTTTACTTTCCTCTAACTGGGTCAAATCACAAAATTTAACCCCAAAATGCAAGATTTTAAACGTGTTTTGGACTTAAATTACAAGCAAAAAGGAGGATTGAACAACTTAATTTTTTCAATTGGCTTTTAAATGTTAAAAATCTAGTACTTTCAAATGGCTCTGAATACGTGAGAAATGTGATCCAATGGTATTAAAATAGCTTTTTTTTCAAAAAAATGACGAAAAATTGCCCGGCGGCTGGGGACGTATAGCCCCCAGACCCCCGTCGGTGATACGTTTCAATTAAAATACACTTCTTTACTCTAACACATCTCCCAAAATAGACATTTTTGCATTTTAACTATTGGTTTAAGCTTCAGAAAAGCCAGGAACTTCAGAAAATTTGAGAAGAACAAACATCTGAATCAGAAATTGTTCCACTCAAATTTAGTCCCATTTTCCGCCCAAAAATAGGTGAAGAGCAAAAAAAAAATAGAAAAAAAAACAAAAAAAGATCTTCACTCAAATTTCCTCCGATTTTCAGCCCAAAGCCTAAAAGAAACGCACACAACATACCCTTTGTGTGATCAAACCGTATGCCCAACTTGCAAAGGGGGGGCATGCCTCAATTTTGCTTGCTTTTCTATGCAATTTTACAATCCTGGCGACCAAAGGGGGGGGCCATGGCACAATGGCCCCCCCCTAAATACGCCCCTGGTAGGGTAGTTGCTCCAGTACAGCAATGTTATTTTTGGCAAGAAACTTCCGAATTCCCAAGGCATTATGAGCTGGAGCATTGTCATGATGAAGCAGCAATGACCTCGTTTTCCACAGTTCTCTTCTTTTCTCCCTCACTGAGCGCATCAGACGTCGCAAGATGTTTTTGTAGACGTGCTAATTAATAGTTTGGCCTTGTGGCAAGAATTCTGCGTGGACAATTCCATGGACATCAAAAAAAGCGATCAGCATCACCTTGGTTTTGGACTTAAACAATCTCGCCTTTTTGGGTCTTCGTGACAATGCGCTCTTCCATTCAAGGCTCTGCCGTTTGGTGAGTGGATCGTACTCGGAGATCCATCACTGATCGCCAGTAACAACTCTTTTCAGCAAGTTGGGTTCAATTTCGAGTTGCTTCAAACTGTCTTGACACACTTGCACACGCCACTTCTTTTGTCATTCATTCAGCAACCTTGGTACCATTTTTGCACAGATCTTCCTCATTCCCAGATCTTCCATAATGATCCTCTATACCCTTTCACTATTCATACTCAGCTCATCTGCTATCATTCTAACAGTTAGACGGCGATTGCTCCGCACCTTTTGTTTCACACACTCAACATTTTCATCTGTTCTGCTTGTGGATGGCCTCCCACTCCTGTGATCATCTTCCACCTCCTCTTCCCTCTTTGAACCTCCTGTGCCACTCAAAAAGACGAGTTCTTGACATTGTGTCATCAGTCCAAAGGTGGGCAAGTTAATGCAAAACGTTAGCATCGTTAACCACTAGTCCGTTAACAAACTTCACACTTCCGTTAACGTTAATCCGTTATTTTCAGCTGTAATTAACGGAAGTTAATAAAGTCCGTTAATTCGTTAACATTTTGCGTGTAATTTACATTTCGTTTTATTCTCTCGCTTCTAGAACACGTATTGACGCTGTAGAGCTGATTGTAAGGAAATATTTATTGCTGTGGTGGTCTTTTTGTGTTTTGGAAGTTACATTTTACAGTCTAATCTAATTTCAAGATAAAAATAAGTTTAAATGCACTGACGAAGCTGCGATCGGAAAATCTTTGGAAACTGTGAACAACGATAATAATTAGACTTATGTGGCTGCAGGTTGTTATTTGCCACAAAAAAGAGCCCTTTTCTTCGCTCTCTTCTATAAAACTCGTGCTACTGCGCAGCAAGTGTTAGCAGTGCAAACTGGTTTGTACCGATACGATGGGTATCCGGACACGAGTCCTAAAAACACGAGCCCTAAAAGACATAAGTCCTAAAAACACAATCCCTAATGGACATGAGTCCTAAAGTACACAAGCCCTAAAGGACACGAGTTCTAAAGAACACAAGTCCTAATGAACACAAGCCCTAAGGGACACGAGTCCTAAAAAACACGAGTTCTAAAAACATGAGTCCTAACGGACACCAGTCCTAATGAACAGGAGTCCTAATGGACACTAGTCCAAAAGAACACGAGTTATAATGTACACAAGCCCTAACGGACTCGAGCCTAAAAAACACGAGTCCTAAAGACAGAAGTCCTAATGGACATGAGTCCTAAAAGACACGAGTCCTAAAGGACACGAGCCCTAAAAGACATAAGTCCTAAAGGACACGAGCCCTAAAATACACTAGCCCTAAAGGACACGAGTCCTAAAAGACACGAGTCCTAAAGTACACGAGCCCTAAAGGACACGAGCCCTAAAAGACACGAGTCCTAAAGGACACGAGCCCTAAAGGACACGAGCCCTAAAAAACACGAGCCCTAAAGGATACGAGTCCTAAAAGACACGAGCCCTAAAGGACAAGAGCCCTACAAGACACGGGTCCTAAAGAACACAAGTCCTAAAAGATGCAAGTCCTAAAGGACACGAATCCTAAAAAACATTAAAGTTAAATGCTACATAAAAGTCGGTATATACCGAAAAAGATTTGATTAGTAAGAAATCAAGGTTTTTGTTTGCTTTTTTCAGTGACATAAATTCGGCTTGCTGTCAAGTAATCCATGAAAATGTTGTAATATACATGGTGGTAGCTAGCTTCGGTTATCAAATGCAAGGTTTACTATTGACGGCCCTGAAATAGAACAGTTGCATCTCCTTCATTCGAGACAAATTAACGCATTTTTAAACTATTGTAATTTCATAGGTTTAGTGTGCATTTGATGTTGTCATTAGCGGTTTACCGCTATGGTTGCTAGGAGTTAAAACACAGAAGCAGTTGTTTTCATCAGATGTGGAGTCCTCGAGAACACATTTTGAAGTCCTTGGCCTCGAAGCCTCAAGTCCTCGAAAATTGCCCTGTCCTCGGCTCGAGGACAGCACTATTTTTGAACCGTTGAAATTTCGTTGGAAAACGCCAGAAACCTTGCGGAAAATCTGCAAAGACCTTTTTTTTGGTTTCCTCGAGTAGAGATCGCCTGAAAGAAATTTTTTGAAGACCTTTTTCGCCTGAAAAAAATTTTTGAAGACTTATTTTTGAGATCGCCTGAAAAAAAATTTTGAAAACCTTTTTTTTTTTGAGAACACTTGCGTCTGTGTCCTTGGTCTTTGGCCTCGGGAGGGTCTGTTCTTGGCCTTGGCCTCGAAATTTTTTGTGTCCTTGGCCTTGAGCCTTGTGTCCTCGACTCCACCTCTGGTTTTCATTGAATTATTTTGTAGAGATGTCATTTAAATTTTAAACCAATGATTTAACCGCCCTCAGCCTTATGTTGATCGAGCCTTAATTTAGATCTATTTCCACTTGAACTAGTGGCGTAAATTATTATTCATAAATAGTGCTTAAATTAAACGTTAATCTACCATGTGTTATTGCTGCGGCGTAGAATTTTATGTATTTTAGAATACGGCCGAATTTACGGTGTGAAACAAACTTAAAAACCGGGCAAAGCGGACAATATTAGGCACAGTGGACGATGAGATTTCACAAAAGGCATAACCTTCTAGACCAGCTGAGTTATATAAGCTGCTTAAATTGATCCTGGTAACTTTCAATTAAGCCATAGGCTATCTACAAAAGTTTTAACAGTACATTCAAATTTTTTAAATACGCCCACTAAAGGAATTAAACATTGATTTACGGCAAGGTTCGATGCTTTGTAATGGCATTTTGACGTCCAATCGTTTTGGCGCGGAAAAACTATGACGTAGCTGCATTCCATCAATAAAAATTAGACGGTATAGGTGATTGGATGTACAGTACCAACTGTAAACAAGTCGTCGTTGATCTGAACGCAGATTAATGAACTTGTTGAAAAACGGTGGTTGATGCTCCATGCTCCTTAAAACGGTGACATAATGCGCTTTTTGTGGTTTTAGCACGCGAAAACTTCTCTCCTTTTTGATGATTCATCGCAATATTAAACATCAGCTGTTGCTGTAGTTTGGCAGTTCATATAATGAATGTCGTTTGTAAATTCTTTACGATATTGGGCTGTAAAATTTTTTTTTCTATGTACAAAATACTTGGAAATTTTTCTAAATAATGTTTTGATTTATTGTGTCATTTTAGTTTTTGTCGCACTCGCAAAAGGACATTATTTATTACAGCGTCATGTGCCGAATTTAATTTTCTAAGGGCATTTTCATTGTTATTGATGTTGATAGCTTGCAAAATAGGTAACAACTAGTTAACAATATATAAATTCCATAGCAAAGCCATTTCTCTTTTCTTAAAAAAAAAAGAATTTCGATTAGCTTGAGATTGTTTTAGTTGTTTCGTTTTCTCAAAGTTTTATCTGATAAATAATGCCGTAAACGTTAGATTCAGAAAAGTTCGCTAACTACGCAACACCACTTCACTGCATTATTGATTAACGTTGATAAATACTTATTTGTTATTCCAAGCCGTTTGCAATACAGATGAACAGTTCGTCATGATTACGCGGTGATCTCCCTCAAAGAATTTATCAATAGTGAGCATACTCGTAATCACCGCATATAGAATTTCTTGGATTATTTTTTTATTCAGTAACAGTACATGAACTTGACTGGAAAGTAAAATCGTATCGGTCAGTGCATGGCCGGTATTCTAGTAAAGTTGGATTCATGCAGTATCCGTTTTTTATCCGCTTTTGTCGTTTTTTTTTACGCTTTTCTTCTTCATGAAAAAGTAATGTTCTTTTTGGTAAGCATTTTTATACTTATGTCCTAGTCCTCACTAACCAGACAGTTTTACTGGACAAAACTTTTTTCAAAAAATGTTTTTTACGAGGGGTTAAACAGCCCTATTTTGAAATATCGCTTTCATCGTTTATCATACCCTAACTCCAAGAAAAAAAAGTCTTCGCAGTCCGACTTAAGAGTT
Source organism: Trididemnum nubilum (assembly GCA_963965965.1). Taxonomy (NCBI): domain Eukaryota; kingdom Metazoa; phylum Chordata; class Ascidiacea; order Aplousobranchia; family Didemnidae; genus Trididemnum; species Trididemnum nubilum. The sequence continues at coordinate 34,682 of CAWYPQ010000488.1, forward strand.
TTGATTGGGGGGGGGGGGGGGGGGCGAAATTTTGTTGGAGACCAATTTAGGATTGGGGGAGGCAATCCACAACGTATATAGTGAAGACCAAAACAAAAAAACAACAAGAACAGATTTCACGGTCTGAACAGCTGAGTTTTTTTCGAAAAAAAGGTGAAGAGCCAAAAAAAAACGAAAAGGTCTTTATGGTCTCGTGTCAAGGTGAACACAAACCAAGAAAAAGAAATTGATGAAAAAATAGCCGTTTTGGTCACAAAATTATCATTGCTGGCATTGCGATTGGGGGGGGGGCTGCCCTCCTAGATACGCCTATGTTGTTTATACACAAAATTTTTGAACAAAATTTTTATCAATATGTACAGTAATAACACTCTACTTTGCAAATAAGGACTTACAAAACTGCGCACGAAAAAGAGCAAACTTTTTCACGAAGAAGCAAAAACCAAAAACAAAACGGACAAAAACGGATTTTGTGTAAATTCGCCTTTAGTAAGTAAACATCTTAATTTTGCGACCGAAAATTACGCCATTAAAATTTTTTCTGCATTAAAAACGATAAATTTATTGTTTAATTGATTTTGTACGGCTTTGAACATCAAAAGATATGGCTTTTCGTATACGGTAGTTTTTTAATTTCTCACCTAAAGTTTTATTTGTATTGTCGCAGAAAAGATGAAGCTCAACGACATGTGGAGCTTATTAAAATAAATCACGGCGAGTCAGCAAGCAAACGGAGACGATCGTATGAAATCAAAGTTCAACGGCTCCGAAATGCAGCAAGCTGCTGGTTCTCACGCCCTACCTTAGAATACTTGATAACGATTGCCGGTGAACTATTTTATTTAGTTAAATACAGATCCTGTTTAAAATCTCAAATTGGACAAAATCTTAAATTTGAAACAATTGCAAAATATGCCAAAGTTCGGAAAAATAGGGCAGCTTAATTGACTTGCACACCAAAGCACTAAATATAGAGTACAATGTTTCCCTGATGTTAAAAATTGTATCAATTTGTATCAACTTTTCATAAACTTTTTTAATTTCCTCATTGAATTAACTACAAACCAATCGAGTTCTTTTTGACGAAATCAAACGCGCATAGACTGTCAGAAAATTAAAGTTTGTTTGCAGTCTATGTTCCCTCTAAGCTGCGCGGCCGCGCAGATAGCCTTGAACTTCAGTTCTGCGCACACTGCACAAGTGTTGATAAGACAAGAGTAATACGTGCTTTCAATCGGAAGCAAGACCATAATTTAGATTTCATAAAATTATTTTACAAATGCAAGATTTTGACAACAAATCCGAAATTCCGGACTAAAATAGAACCAGAATGCGGCGAACACCTTTTTTTTTTTTGCAGTCTTGGCTTAAATTTGAGGGGCAAAATTCCGAAATTAAGGACTAAAATTTGTAAACTTCACCTAAATTTGGGACCAAAATTCCGAAATTCCAGACTGAAAGAGAACCAGTTTGCGGCGAAGACCTTTTTTAGAGCTCGCACGGCCTTTTATTTCGCGCACACCAAGCAAGCTCTGAGAGGGAACGTTGTTTGCAACAAATCCAATAATGACAGAAAACTAAAGTTTCTTTGTTTGCAATAAATCCGATGAAGAATATTGTGACTAAAAAAATTTGTTTGGAAAAATTGAAACAACCAAAGCGCAGTAAACTTGAGAAAACTGCATTTTTAAATTTTTAATGGAGCATTGTGATCAAATTTTTTTAATTATTTAATTGTAAGAAATAGAAAGAAAAAAATTTTAATTGTAAGAAATAAAAAATCAAGTAAAGAAAGTTTAATATCAGCGCAGAGCAGTTTTTCTGGAGAAATTTGTAAAAATGCAAACCTAACTTAACTTACACTTTATGCTGAACGTTCTTCTCTTTCTTTCATTCTAACAAAGATTAATGGATATTTTTGAAATCACCAACTTTTATGAAATCAACAACTTACATGAAAATCACCAACTTACATGAAAACAAACAAAAGGACAAAAAGAGACGTTATCCAACGATCTGTGCTAACATTTTTGGGCTTCGAAAAATCATGCCGCCACTTAACTACATTACCAGAAATTATTACTTTATCTTGCCACAAGCATAAAATATGACATAATCATAAAACCATTTTTTTAATTATATTTTGTATGTTTTGCAGTATCTTATACGCAAATAAGGTAATGCAGAAAATTAAGATCAACAAAAAAATAATTTTGCAATTAAAACATAGTGTGAATTGAAAACATTGAAAGAATAGAAGTCTAATCCATGAATGAGGGATATAAACTCTACTGCGTTTTCGTAAAAGTTGTTTGACTTTTTCAGTTCAAGTTTTGACAAAATTATTGGTATTTTTTAAATTCCTGTTATTCGAGGTTTGTTAAAAAGCAAGTTCTTCAGCAAAAATTAAACGTAAAAGTTAATCCTAAAACGAATGATGTTTTACTTTTTTATGTAAAATAATATGAATGATGTAAAATCTTCTGCCATACAATGAAAAAAACAAACAAAATGCAAATATTTTTTCTTCTTGCGGTTTTAAAACTCATTAGCGAAAAACGTTTGAAGCCATTGTGATAAATTGTCTGTGATAAAACATCAGATCGGTTGAAGTTTTCAAATTGAAACAAGTAAAAACTTTCAAATACGCTATTTCAAAACAATGATTGGTGGTTTAAAACTCTGAGAAATGATAGTAATTTTAATTCATGTGATGAGGAAACGTTTTTGCATGAACAGCACGACAAGAAGCTAAAAGTTAGTGTTTGATTAACAGATCAAGAGCAAATTGCCTAACGATGATTGCGAGTGAAAATAATGTAGCCAACGTGATGGGTGGTTTTTCCGCAAAATGCATCCACAATGTCGTCGCAAGTACAGCGTTATAATAACACTGTGAAAGTGCGAGTCATTGTTTAGCATACGCACGGCAATTTTGAAATTAAGTTGGTCCAAGAATCTATTTTTTACGTTAATAACAGCAATTTTAAACTTTTATTTCAAACAGACGTCTAATTATATTTCTAATTTTTTGACTTTTAAATACCTACTGATATTTAAAAAAACGTTATTTTAGCTCAAAATTAAAAATAAAAGGTTTTGGGGATCTATTTAGGGAGTTACCGAGGGGGTAGCACCCCCAAATCACGTCAAAATATTTTGAAAGACCTGCTTATATTAAAAGCAATTAGGTTATTCAAAAAATTGACTATTGGGAGGTTTAATTTGTTGGGATGGCATTCCTAAATTATGTCAAAATATTTTTTCCACAATTTTCTAATATTGGAATTGCAAACGACGTTAAAATGTATTTAACAACTTCATAGTGACGAACTTATAAAAACATCTATCTTCGTTAAGTCATTTAAAAGTCAATTATTGGGGGCACACTTGCCCTAAATAATTAACATGCCCTAAATAAATATTTCACTTTCACATTGATGATTATTGCACTAAACAGTTAGTAGCAAACCGTGACCTTACGTCATAAGTAGAAAACAGTGATCACCATGTTTAAGTTTTTGGGTTTGTCCTGCTGTTGGTAATCGAACCCGAGTCTATCGTTGTAGTGGTAGACACTCTCCAATCACAATAAAACTTTCAATAAAAAATAGCAAATTTTTTTCTCACGTCCTTATAGCATGCTTTGCTAGAGGTAATACTGAACTCTGACCTCCAAAAACATCCAAATATTTTGATGCGTAGTTGAATTGGTTGGTCAAAAGAAATTGATACTCACCCGCATCTCCAAACGGATCGCTTTTTTTAGATCTCGTGTAAGTAATGACTCGTATGTTTTATGAGTCATACTTTAGGTCTCGTGTCTTTTAGGGTTTGTGTCCTTTAGGACTCGAGTCTTTTAAGGCTCGTGTATTTTAGCACTCGGGTCTTTTAGGGCTCGTGTCTTTTAGGACTCGTGTCCTTTAGGTCTCGTGTCCTTTAGGGCTCGTGTCCTTTAGGACTCGTGTTCTTTAGGGCTCGTGTCTTTTAGGGCTCGTGTCCTTTAGGGCTCGTGTCCTTTAGGGCTCGTGTCTTTTAGGGCTCGTGTACTTTAGGACTCGTGTCTTTTAGGGCTCTTGTCCATTAGGGCTCGAGTACATTAGGATTCGTGTCCATTAGGGATTGTGTTTTTAGGACTCGTGTTTTTTAGGGCTCGTGTCCGTTAGGGCTTATGTACTTTAGGGCTCGTGTACATTAGGACTGGTGTCCTTTAGGACTTGTGTACGTTAGGACTCATGTCCATTAGGACTCGTGTATTTAGGACTCGTGTCTTTTAGGACTCGTGTCCATTAGGGCTCGTGTTCTTTAGGACTCGTGTACATTAGGACTCCTGTTCTTTAGGACTCGTGTCCTTTAGGACTCGTGTCTTTTAGGGCTCGTGTCTTTAGGACTCGTGTTTTTAGGGCTCGTGTTTTTAGGGCTCGTGTACGGGATCCGATACGATGAATAAATGGTGCAAGATATTAACGATAAAAACCTTAACGGAAGTTAACAGAACTTAACGGAAGTTAATTTAGTCCGTTAACAGAACTTAACGGAAGTTAATTTAGTCCGTTAACAAGAAAAAACTTTTTAACGGATTAGCGAGTTAATGAAAAAGTTAGCTTCGTTATTAACGGATTAACGATTAACGGACTTGTGCCCACCTATGGTCATCACCATCGACTTCTTGAAGCAACTTTAATGCTTCAGTTAGAGTTTTTCCAAGACGGACAAGAAATTTCAGGTTGATTCGTTGTTCGACGCTCAACCTTTGCACCAAAGAAAAAAAAAAGCCAAAAATTCTTAATTTTGTCAAATTTTTACAAAACGGTCACAAAGTGCCTCGACAGAAAAATGTGCAAAAAGGAATGTAGTAGTCACAGAATGCTGAAATTCGGTTTTCGAAACCATAAGACATTGTGACATCATAGAAAGCAATACTTTTTTCTTTGCGATAAAAGTTGTTCGTGCAGCATGCACAGTTCCGTTATTTTTCAAACACACCTCGTACGTAGCCTACCGTAACTACTTTTTGTAGTCTATAACGATATCACAATGTAAGCCTACTTGTATACCGGTACCGTACATTTCTTTTCTGCCAGTGACAGAGCAAGATGGAAAGCAGGGGGGTATTTAGGGGGGGTCATTGGGCCATGCCCCCCCCTTTGGGTCGCCAGGATAGTGTAGTTAGCATAGAATAGTATGCAAAACTGTGGCATGGCCCCCCCTTTTTGACTTGGGCAGAAAGTTTGAGCACAGAAACGGTGGGCGAAGACCTTGTTTTTGGCCAAAAACTGGACTAAATTTGAGTGAAGACCTTTTTTTTTTTGGTCTTTACCTAAGTTTGGGCAGGAAAACAAACTTGGCTTTGGGCTGGAAAATTTTCATTCTGGTCTTCATTAATCTCAAATTTTCTGAATTTCCTGCCCCCCCTTTTGAAAATCCTGCGTACGCTACTGATGGAAAGAGTAAACTTTTCAATACCGTACTGCGTTTTCGACACTGACGTTGAAAAGAAACAAGGAAAGATCCAATCTGCAAACGGTTGAAAAGGAGCTGAGAGTATGTTTGTCTGATGTCAAGCCCAGAATTCACAGACTTTGTGCGCAAAAACAAGCACATATTTCTCATTGAGTATATTGTGCACTGTATTGATTGACATAAAAATGACTCCTGAGTTTTTCTGTTTTGCATAGTTTGTTCTAGGTAGCAATGTTTAAAAAATTTTTTTTGAACAAACAAGGTAAACAACACTAAGCTATAGGTTTGATGCTGCAGTTCAAGGTGCGCTGCAGTCGAATCAAAGACTTTTAAGGGTGCCGCAACCCAAAAAAGTTTGAGAACCACTGATTTAGGTGATACGACCCCGAACAAGATACTCCTGATATGACTTGGAAAACTAGTGAAAGAGCTTTTAGGGTTTTTAATTTTTTACATTAATAATAATTGCAATCCGATATAGCGACACTCGCATAATTACGTTCAGGGTTGGAAATATCGACTAGAAATCGTTAAACGATAACATAATATTCCACTTTTTTGTTAGCGGACTCAAAAATCTTTCCTTTTTTTTTATAATCGAATGTGCCATTCCTCTACTTTTTCTTCTTGTAAATCGATAATTTTTTGAGTAAGCAGAAGTCGCTTTGAAACATTTCAAAATTCAACGGCGTTTTGTTGTA